>APFE031709115.1:0-21143 GCA_000404065.3 Pinus taeda
CATGGACTGACATTTGGGCAAACCCTAGACCTAATGCCTAGTGACCAAATTTTGCTTGAAAACTCTTTGAAATGACAAAATTTGACCTTGACACTTCAAAATAAGTTTGTAAGAGCATGTTTGATCACTGGAGGAAGGCTGGAAAGGCTGACACTAACAGGTAGAATAGTAGGAACGAATGAAAAAGTAGTCATTTCAGGGGTTTATGGCCCACCCACTCCAGGGGAGAAAGAAAACTTCATGCAAAAAATGAAGGCAATTCGTAGAATCTATCTAGAGCCTGCATGGATTATAGGGGGTGATTTTAACCTAATCCGTTCCCTCGAGGAGAAAAAGGGGGGGATCAGAAAAGCTGATCAATACATGAGTATGTTCAATGACATGATTGAAGAATTAAGATTAGTTGATATTCATACAATCAACGGAATCTGTACCTAGAACAATAGGTGGGGGGGTAAGAACCAGATAGCCTCGAGACTTGATCGTTTCTTAGTATCTGAACCTATTATGAACAAGGATGTTTTCATTGAGGCAAAGATCATGCCTTGCCTTGGTTCCGATCATTGGCCTATCATACTAGAGGTAGATATTAAAAAGAATTGTGGAAAGAGACCCTTCAGATTTGAATCCTTTTGGTTAAGAGATCCGGGATTTATTAAGAAGATGGAAGAATGGTGGACACAGAGTTCAGCCCAGGGTAAAGGAAAGATGCATACATTCCAACTAAAACTTAAAGAATTGAAAGGGAAAATCAAGAAATGGAACAAGGAGGAGTTTGGTAATATTTTGGAGGAAAAACAAAAACTGGAAGGGGAAATGGAATCGCTGCAACAGAAGATAATCATAGAAGGTAGGACAGAGGAAAGCGTTAGAGAGGAGGGGATAATTCTTGGAAAACTTGAGGAAAGGCAGAAACAAGAAGAAGTGTTGTGGAGGCAAAAATCAAGAATAAAATGGTTAAGGGAAGGGGAAAGAAACACTAAATTTTTCCATTAGGCAATGATCCAACACAGACAAAGAAATAGGATATTATCCATCAAAGATCAGAATGGAGTGAGAGTAGTGGAGCAAGAAGGGATTGAACAGGTGCTGGTGGACCATCACAAAGATATTTTAGCTGAACCATCAGTAGACAGATCGGAAGCTATAAAGAAAATATGCTCAACCATCCCCCGATTAGTTACAAAAGACCAAAATAATGCTTTGATGAGAGCTGCTAATTTAGAGGAGGTAGAGGAAATTGTTAAGTCCATGAAAAAAGGTACTGCTCCAAGCCCAGATGGCTTCACGATTGAATTCTTTCAAGCGAGCTGGTATTTTACTATTTTCTGGGAAGAGAAATCCTAGAGTTGGTAGAAGAATCCCGAATGAACCAGAAAGTATGGCCCGCTATTAATTCCACTTTCTATGCTTTGATTGCTAAGAATGATAACTTAGAATATGCTAATGGGTTTAGACCTATAGCATTATGCAATGTCATATATAAGATAATAACATCCTTGATTGCTAAAAGATTGAAACCTCTGTTGGATAAGCTAATATCTTCTGAACAAACGGGCTTTGTAGAAGGTAGGCAAATCCTTGATGGTCTAGTAGTATCCCAAGAGGTCATCCACTCTCTAAAAATGAAAAACCAAAAGGGTATGATGATTAAATTAGACCTGTCGAAAGCCTATGATAGACTGAACTGGATATATTTGGGAGAGGTTCTGGAAAGTTTTGGCTTTTGTAGGAGATGGGTAAAGTGGATTCATAGTATAATTTCATCCCCGATCTTCTCCATACTCGTTAATGGAACTCCCTCAAAAACTTTTAATGCGTCTAGAGGAATCAGACAGGGAGACCCATTATCTTTGTTTCTCTTCATATTGGCAGCAGAACGCCATGGTAGATACATTAAAAAGGAACAGGCAGCGAACAAAATCAAGGGCTTGAAGCTATGGGGTAATGAGTTGCCTTTAACTCATCAGCAATTTGTTGATGATATTATGCTTTTCGGGGAACCAACTGTGAAAGAAGTGAGACAACTGAAGAAGATTTTGGACTTATTTACAGAAGCCTCTGGACTGGAGATCAATAGAGACAAATCTTGTGTATTTATATTCAACACAATGGAACAGATTAAAACTCATCTCATAAGACTGCTAGGCTTCAGAAGAGGAGAGTTGCCAACGAAATACTTGGGGAATATGCTGGACTTTACTTCCAAAAGATTGAAAAACTGGCAAGGAATCTTGGACAAACTGAGAAACAGAGTTGCGAACTGGGCCTTTAGAACCCTGAATATGGCAGGGAGGATAGTGCTGGTGAAATCCGTCCTTCAAGCTATTCCCATATATCCCCTGTCGATAATGGCAGTGCCTTTAGGTATATGTTCAAAAATTAGAGAAATCATGAGAAAGTTCATTTGGGGACGAACGAATCATCAGAAAAAATGGGCCCTTGTTTCTTGGAATCACCTAACAGAAAGGAAGGAAAAAGGAGGTTTGGGATTACGTGACCCGGAAAGACTTAACAAGGTGTTAGGAGCAAAGCTTTGGGGGCGTTGGCTAAGGGGGGGTAACTACCTATGGAAAGTCATTTGGAGACGCAAATACAACATGCCAAACACATCAGTCGACATTTTAAGGCAGAGAGAAACCCCCAAGGGTTCAACAATCTGGGACCTAGCCCGACAGAATAGAGATATTGTTGAAAACCATATTTTCTAGGAAATCCGAGGTGGAGGGGAAGCCAATTTCTGGGAGGAAAAATGGCAGCAGAAGGAAAAAATGAGCAAAATTCAATCGATCCAACAGTTACAGGAAAAAATAGGGGGAAATCGAAACCATGTCAAAGATTATTGGAAAGATAATGAACTGGATGGAATATGGAGAAAATGGACAAATCCAAGTGAATGGGAATGCGATATAAACCAAGAGGAACAAGAAGCATACATGAAGGAGGTGGAGTCCAGGAAAATTAAAGCCCGCGAGGGTAGAGACATTCTTAGATGGGGGAATTCCATGAAAGGTTCTTTCACTGTTAAAGAGGCCTACTATCTATTTGAGACACAGGCTATTGATGTGGAGAATCTAGATTGGAAAACTATATGGGGTAGTAAATGGTGGCCGAAAGTTTCCTTATTCTTATGGCTTGTAGCCAAGAACAAGATTTTAACCTGGGACAAAATTCAAAAAAAAGGGTTCAGCGGACCTTCAAGATGCTGTCTATGTAAAAATGCAGAAGAGAACAGATCCCATCTCCTGATTAACTGCTCATTCACTAAGAAAGTATGGAGGGATACAAGAAAGATATTTGGCAAACCAGAGATGGGTCTCAGAGACATCAACGCAATCATTTTCCACTGGAATCAGGAGAAATTTCAATGCAAAGTTGTTAGCAGAGCTTGGGATCTTATTGCAGGTTTCGTTCTTTAGATGGTATGGAAAGAAAGGAATCGTCGGATATTTCAGGACAAAGCCAAAGATCCGGAAATTATATGGAAACGGGCGGTCAGCTCAATGAGGGAAACAATATTGACAGAGAAATGGGATGAGGAGGATTGGAAAGTGAACCTCACTGAGGAGATGATTCTGAACAGCCTGAACTTAAAATATGAGATGGTTTTTCAGAAACATAGTAGCAGGCATAATGATCGAATCCAAAATCCTGACATCTTTATCTATCCCAGAGATAACTTTATTAAATTAAACTTCGATGGGGCATCGAAGGGAAATCCGGGCAATGCTGGTTTCTGAGGTATTTTTCGCGACAGTCAGAAACAGGTAAGGTGGATTTATGCGGAATGGGGCGGGGAAATGACGAATAATGAGGCGGAACTTTGGGCAATCCACCAGGGGCTGAGGATTGCAATAAAAAATGGTTATACAAGCCTGGAAATAGTAGGTGACTCTCAGATGGCGATTGATATTTTGAAGAAAATTAGCAATGGTAGAGATTGGGAACGAATAAAAAACAGTTGGAGGACAGCCGAAATTGTTCAGGAGATAGCAGGGTTGCTAAGAAGGATTGGTTACAAAGTATTTTTCCATGTTAGGAGAAATGGGAATCGCGCGGCCGACTTCCTGGCGAATTGGGGCTGTAAAGGACGAGACAGCAAGGTAGACAGCCAATGGAAATTGATTGGCGCCAATAGGGATTGGCTAGATTTGGCAATGATTATTAATGAGGATCATGTGCAAGCAACGCGCAAGAACGTCAGAAGAAATGAGTTGGACAGGTGAAGGGGATGGAAGATCCCGATTCATGAATGCAGGCCAGCTGGGACAGAAGAGTGATTTGATGGGAATGCTCCGAACGGCTCATCGAAGGTGTGTGAGGAAGCAAGCTCAGGATCATTCCCACTGTGAAATAATTAATGCATGCGATTGGAGAGGAGGATGGAGCGGCTTGTCAGATCTGCTGACGGTAATCTTGAATCCGAGAATGATGGCCAGGAGAGGCAACATTCTGGATAATAATCGACGGCAGTATAATACCGATTCAGGCACGTACTTTGATGATAGCAATGTTATAAAATCCCAGACAGGCAAGAAAAAGCCGCAGTTCTACTTTTTCCTAACTCAGAGCGCAGAGAACGGGATAGGAATGATCCAGCGAGGCAGAGTTACCTCCCACAGGCACCAGAGCATATCCCGTGGCATTATTCGAGCTACCATGGAGACTAGGATTAAATCTAGGGTAACGGAGGAGCCGAAGAGCACAGCTGACAAGAATAAGGATAGGAAAGGCAAGACTATTGCAAATGAGGAGCTCCAAACTGAAATTTTTGAGGTTGAAGACGACCCTGCGGACGCCGACCCCTGGTGCGAATCTCACAGGAAGTATATAGCCTAGGGCAACGTTACATATGCTAGGAACCAGCAGGCGAAAGGGCATCAACCTGCCTCTCCGGAAGAACGAGTTAGGAGATACGGCATGAAGACAAATGTTAAGGCTTCGGGTAATAGAGTAGCCGCGGGTGGTATGAGGGGTCGGAGGCAGAGGAGGAACGCAGGCGACAGAGGGGAGAATTCCAAGCAGGAAACAGCACCCGGAAAAAAAGCAAGAAGCTCGATAGAATAGAGAATTCGCCAGGCTGAGAGAGCTTACCAGCAGAACACAAACCCAGAGATCAGAAGAATTATACAGCACCTGGAGGAGGAGTCTTTACAAGGCCAATCTGACAAAGAAATGGAGGATTGGGAATTCTTATTGCAGGACCCAGGTAACACTAGGGGCAGAATGTCTCTGTTCAAGCAATCACTCCACATGTATTGGGTGATGAAAAGGTTATTGGCAAAACCTCTTGAGCAAGTGGCTATGGAAATAGCGGAAATAGCGCAGGGAGGCCCAGAGATGCGTAGGGAACTGAGGTTCATACACATTGCTCTAGAAAGACAAGAGGAGAAACTGGAGGAATTACATCAACTGTTGAAGGGAGATCACCAGGGCGCAGATGGAGGAGAAAACCAGCAACCTGTAACTGAAGATGTCTGAGATCAGATATGTATAGGAAAATGCATAATTTTGCTAATTATAGTTTCCTGCATGCTTTAGATAAAGGGAATGTTTCTATGCAGATTAGTAGGATTAGAAGTAATCAGGACTGTTTAGTCCATCTTGCTAAGATTTTCAGACTCTGGGCCCTTTATTTTTGGTCGGCTCTTAAAACCTTTAGATGGCTTAAATACTCGGTTTCCCCATGCGGGCGAGTTATTTTGTTCTGGATCTATGTACTGTTCTATTTTCTATAAAGTAATAGAAAGAGTCCCACCTCATCTTACAAAAAAAAAATATTTAATATATTGTTAAGGAGATTACCCCTTGACTAATTAGTGAAGTACTTAATATTGGATGAGAGAGTTGTAAGGCTGAAATTTTGGCTACCATGGGTTAAGTTTGGTGTTTGTATTATGTCAATGCAAAATTATATTTCACACCTCTCCATGAATCAATCAAAATCATTTACACATACCTATCGAAGGCATTCAATAGATGGTTAAAGAAGTGGTTGGGAGGAGTTCACTATCATATCCATCCAAGGGTTTCAAAACTAGAGAAACAAGGGCATGTGTTTGATTTATGGGCTAACGTTTGAAAGATTGCTACAAGGAGAGGAGTTGGTGGGAGTCCTTATTATGAAAAGGCCCTACACCTCTTCGTTTATTTCTTAAGGTAGGCTTGAAATAAGTGATTATAGATATATGATACATATAATATGAAAACCACTCACAACACAACAATATTGAACATTTGCATGAGACATAACTTAATCTATTTTCAATATATTTTTGCTTTAAAAAAGGCAAGATATGCTACCATGATGTAATACAATGATTCACCAATATTCAGCACCAAACGAATGACTTGGACCATAGATGTTATGTACGATGACAATCTTCCACTATAAGCTAGGATTTTTAGCCACTCTGACACCCCTCATTTATGGTCAGTCATTGAACATGCTCATGAAATTTGAGATCATTGGACATGGTTAACATGCTTTGGTTAACACAATATACTATGGTGTGAGGGACTTTCCTACAATGAAACCTTTCTAACACCTTTTACAACAACATTGCTTCACAAAAGGCATTTGACATTGATTCATACTTTTTCCTTTGTATATGAGAAAGAAACTAAATGTTACTTATCCCTTATCCAAGATAACGCTCTTGATTACAAACTGAACAATGTATCATGATATTGCCTTTCTCTCTTTGTGTGAACTTGCTCAATTAGCATCTAGATACGTTGTGAGACAAAACTCAATGTATATATTGTATTTGGTATTGTGTCCATTAATCAATTTTTATGTCTTAATATTGTGTTAATGGCCTTCCAGTGCATGGTCAGTCTTGAATTAAAATTTTGACATGGAAAATCCCAGTTTTACAATTTTGGCAATCAAAGGCACAATGTTGGGACAATGTGTATCCATCTTTGTGGACAATGGGGCAAACAAATTTTTTATTGATGCATAGTTGGTGGAGTGTAGAGGCATTCATAGGTTGATATATATCCTGAACAACGTGGGCAAGAGAGGATTCCCATGCTTCACCTCAGTTGTCTTATTGATTGTTGGTTTGATATGTTGGGGATATGGTCGATGGGAAAAATGTTGAGGATATGGTTGATGGTTTGATATTGAAGTCAAAATCCTTCCTTGACCCTTTAGCCAAAGAGGTGTCTCCTAAAGTATCTCCAATAATATCCTATGAAGAGTCATAACATTTAACCTAGAATTATGGCCCACCATGATCATCTAATAATTAATTGAAATAGTACTAAACCCAAATTTAGGGATTGGGTGAATCATATGGCGGGACTATGCTAGTGGGAACCCTAAATAAATGACTTTTGATTTTCTATCTTGATGTCATTCATCTCCCAAATTTCTTGTTGGATACACAAGTCCTAGAAAGCATGACAAGGAAGATGAGAGGGAGTCGACAAGGACATTAGGTTGTCCTAGAACATCATAAAGTGCATCCACATGGATGAACATGGAATGGGAATTAAGGTCATAAAGTATACTAGAGTGTTAGACAAATAGGGTGCGTCAAAATTTTTTTGGAGTGTTCCAAAGGACAATATACAATTCTTATATCCTCTAAAATACAATATACATTTATTGTGGTGATAGTAACCACAAGATTCTTAGAACTATTGGTATAGTGTTTGGTCATGAATGAATATGTGGAAAAGAAATCTAAAGCTTTCGACTCACTAGCATAAAATAGTTCATGGGGCCGAATCAAAATTTCAAGGGACATGTCAAGAATCTCTGGTAAAATGGGGTTAGTAGCCAAAGGATACCTTTCAAATAATTTAAGGAGAGTAGGGAATATTTAGAGTAGGCCAACTCAAGAAACCATAAGCAAGAAAAGGGGAAAGTATCTAACAAATATGGTTAGAGTAGGCATCAAAATCCCCATCCTTGAATGAAATGGTGGTTTACACAAGGATCATGAGAGAATATGGGATGGAGGGTAGATTGGCATGGTTAGAAAATGAGAGAAGGGTTTTATCTACTAAAGGAATATGGGATGGAGGTTATGTCTAAGTTCAGGGAGGCCTTTAGCTTTTTTGACATGGACGGAGGTGGATGTATCACAACAAAGGAGCTTGGGATAGTAATGCATTCTTTGGGTTGAACTCCCAATGTATATTGGAAGTGGTCCAAATGTTTTATATTCAATAATCTAGTGCCAAATACAATAAACCACAAAAGAGTAGTTCTAATTTGCCTGTAAATGGAACATTTTAAACACACCATTCCAAATTGATTTTACTAAGGAGAATCAAATAAATAGATGATTCTCGTCATCCATTGCCTCCATACATAGTAAGCAACAACCAGGTCCACTCTATCCTTTACGACAAAAATTGTACCATGCCAATATGAAGTCGGAAGGATACATTTACTGATATTCTTAGGCAGAGAAAAATTATGAAGACAATATACAAAGATGCTCTGAAGAACTTCTCGAACTAGAGTCAACTTTCCTCCTAAGGAGAGCCTCTTGTCTACCCATGATAAAAGTATACAGTGGATTTTCTCTATAATTAAGCTCCAATCCTTAATTCCATAACAATTAGGTTGTAGCATAAATCTAAGATATTTAAAATCTACACCCAATGCAATGGAGATAACACCAAAAATATGATAAATCTCTAGTACCAATGCATCATTTGGGTAAGAATAAATCATATGAGATTTAATATTATTCATAAGCAGTCCAAAGACTGATCAAAAGAGGTCAATCTACCAAATAGTAACACATCATTGACAAAAATAAAATTAGTAACTGTGACTTGCCTACCTACACACATGCAACCAAAATTACATTTAATCCATCTACCTCCACACCTACAACAAAAATTACCGCCCTTGTGAATTTTGTGACTAATTCTTCGAAAATCAAATCTTTTATCCTAAACATCTTCTTCTCACAACAGTTGTCATAGATATTTTGAAGTAGGCATATTGTCTACTAACGAATATTCTATAATTTGCCTCCACCATCCTTATAGAAATTATGGTTTAGAGTTGCAACTACTCATGAAGTTTTAATCAAAATCATAAGACACAAGCCTACTCTACTGCTCTTTGGAAGTTAGTTCACAATTTAGAACCAAAGTTTCATACATGAAATAAGAAATAACACACATGGAAACAAAATTTTTCCTAAGGAAAACAATATGCTAAAGACCCCAATGTCTGTTTGCATTAATATGATCAATAGAAATGTATTGCAAATTACTTTCTCAACTGAGCACAACCTACAAGTGAATAACCTATCTCTCTCCTCACTAAGAAGCTCTAAGCCAGACTTAGTAAATTTCTACCTCTGCTTGAGCCCATATTTCCTTGCGCAATTCCTTGAGAAATTAGGCCCCTATTATTTAGGAATTTTTACAAAATGGATTGTGAAATTCCCAAGGTTGATCATCTGACTGTATGCAACACCTGTACACTCAAGGTTAGTCTACAGTTGATGTTACATTGCCTTGGAATCTCCACCACAGTTGGGGAACTCAAATTCTCCATGCATTAGCTATTTTGGGTTGATTGATTAGTTAACTAGATGATCACTGAGTTTGACTGAAGTCCCACTACACAATTGGCCTTCCACTAGTTCCTCAAGTAGTTGGAACTAGTTTAACTGAAAATAACTTGAGATAATTGACTTTGATTGCTACAAATTAACAATAATATATGTTTAACTGAACTATAAATCCTCCAACTTGAATTTACTGTATAAACCAGGTGACACAAGCCGTGTCATAGAAGTTAACTGCATCCAAGTTGTCTGTTGATGTGGAAATTCAATTTTTGTCAATTTAATCAAGGAAAAATCAAATTGAGAATTTCTTGCTACATTTTTTAAGACTCCCTCTCTGCAAGAAAGGGATTACCAGCCACCCGTATCCTGCACCTAAGGAATTCGAACTTCCCTCTTGACAAAGATTTTGTCAAAATGTCAACATCTAAATCCTCTATTAGAATGGAGTGTAGCAACATCATTTGCCTCTAGACATAGTCTCGTATATATATATTATATAATATATATAGTATATATTATATATATATATATATATATATATATATATATATATATGCTTGGATTGATCATGAAATATAAGATTCTCAGAGAGATTGATGAAAATTTGATTATCACAATTGGATCCATCATATGACCAAATAGTCCAACAAGTATTTTTCTCATCCATATCGCCTCACATGTTTCTTGACTTGCAGCCATGTATTATGCTTCTGTCTAGCTGATCACTGCAAATATTTGCTTCCTAGCATACAAATAAACAACTACAAACCCAAAACAAAAAATTACACTTGATGTACTCTTTCATTCTAATGGACTTCGTCCCCAGCCTACATTTGTGAAGCCACACAACTTCACTCCCTCTGCTCATCTATACCATAGTCGAACCTGGGTAGTGCCTATGAGGTACTGTAAAACATGCTTAGCTGCCTTCTAAAATATTTTGGTTGAGCTAACCATAGCGTGTCTTAGCTCGTTGACTGCACATCACATATTTGGTCATGTGTTCACAAGATACATGAGTGGACCCACTAGCTTTCGATAAATGGTAGCATCCACTTTACCTGAAGTGGCATCCTCCTTCCTCTAGTTGTTCATTAGAGGTGTTCCCATGGGTTTACAACTCTCCATGTAGAATCTCTGCAGTATCTCATTTTCATACTTGCCTTGAGAGAGAAATAATTACCCATCAACTTGTCATACTTCCAACTCGAGAAAGTAGTGCATGAGATTCATGTCCTTCATTTGAAATTCCCTTGCAAGATACCCCTTGCAAGATATGATCAATGCCTCATCACTAGTTAAAATAAAATTATCAACATATAAGACAATAATAAGAAATTTACCTTCTATCCATACATGATGAGGTTTACATTTGGTTCACTTATGGTGAAGCCCAAACAGGTGAGATAACTATTGATCTTGGTGTACGAAGCACGAGGTGCTTGCTTGAGATCATATAGTGATTACTTGAGTTTGCACACATGAGACTCTTGATCAAATGTCTCAAAAAAAATTTGTTACTCTATGTACACCTCCTCCTTAATAACCCAATTCAATTTTTTTTTTTTTACATGGATATTCCACCCCATTTGTGTAGCGAGATGAACAATTGATCTAATCGATGAGTACCTTACTATACGAGAAAATGTCTCCTCATAGTCAATTCCCTCAACTTGAGAGTACCCCTTGGCCACAAATTTGGCCTTATACTTCCTTAGTCTTCCATTTGTTGCCAACTTCACCTTAAAGATCCATCTCAAACCCACTATTGATTTATATTTTGTTCTTGGGATCTTTTGCCAAACACGGTTCTTTGCAATGGATTCATATTCCTCCACCATTGCATCAACCCATACAGGTTTCTCTATTTCTTCCTCAAAATAGGATGGCTCAATCTCTATAAGCTCAGTCATAAGAGCCATGTCACCAGTGTACCTCTTAGGTGACCACCTTTGCTTACACAGATTTGAACGATATCCCACATTCTACCTCACATCCTGCACAAGTCTATCAACTTCCTTAGTTCTTTTTCTACCTTATCTAGAGGTTTTTCTTTAGTGATTGTCTCCAATCTCTGCTCCACAATTTGTGGTTGCTCTACAACTTCTTGAGGTTCCTCTTTTTGAGCTAAAATCTCATCTTTTTGTGGCATCTAAAGCTCCCTCTCAAGAGACCACCACATAGATTTCTCCTCATCAAAATTTGCATCCCTTCACATAACTATCATTATGAGTGATGGCAAGTACACATGTTAGTTGTGGGGATTTTTTGAGTAACCCACAAATACCTCAAATTTTTCTGTTGACTAAAGCTTCTTCCTTGGTTCTTTGGAGACATGACAGTAAACATAGGCTCCAAAAATCTTGAAGTGGACACATCTGCCTTTCTTCCCGAGAAAGCCTCCTTTGGTGTAATATCATGCCAAGAATCCGATGAGAACTTCAGTTCTACAAACAAACTGTTGTATTGCATGCCTCAACCCACAAGTGCAGAGCTAGACCTTGGTCATGCAACATCATCCTTGTTGCTCCCAAAAGGCTATGGATATTTCTCTCAACCACCCCAGTCTGATGTGGGTTGTGGGGTGTTGTCAACTCTTGTCAGATGCCTTCTTTTGCACATAAATTTTTAAATTCATTCAACACATACTCACCTCCATTATTGCTCCAAAGAGCCTTCACCTTCTTGTTGGTTTCTTTCTCAAACAGTGCCTTGAATTCTATGAACTTGGAGAATGTCCCATCTTTCTTCCGGATGAAGAGATCCAACACTAATGTGAGAAGTCATCAATAAAAAGGACAAAATATTTGTGTCGGGAAGTGGAGGCTATAAGGAAAGGTCCACAAACATCAAAGTTGATCCTTTCTTGGACTCCATGCACTTTGTTCTCCCGATCATGAAATTCAGATTTTATGTACTTCCCCAAGGTACATCTTTTGCATACATCCTGTTGCTCAAGTGCTCCTTTAGGGAGGCTAGTGGATATTTGTTGTATACTATTTGAGGTGCCATGATGCAAATGGCCAAGGCTTATGTGCTAAAGTTCATCTACATCATGGCCCTACACTTTCTCTTCCTTAGTTTTTAATGCAACACAATCTTCCACATCTAACTTATATAGATTCTTCACGCAAACCTCGATCTTCTTCACCTATCTCATGGCTATGTGTCTTAGGAATGCTTTTCCTTTTTTTAAGATCACGTCATAACCACGATCTTCCAAAACTGCAACAGAGATGAGATTTTTCTTTAGGCCTACAATAAACATGACATCCTTGAGTCTAAGAGGGGAGCCTGACTCCCTCTAAAAGTTGACAGTACCAATACTGGTCATGTTTTACCTTCTATCGTCACCTAGCTTGATGTACATATGGAGAACTTTCTCCTCCAAGTCACTAAAAAGTCTCTACACCCTGTCATGTGGAAAAATGCACCTGAGTCCTAGTACCACATGCTCCACATCACTATGTTGGACATGCATACGATAAGGGTAAAGTCAAGGTCAAACTATGAATCCAAGGCTTCACCCGCTGCTCCTCCTAAGATCTTCTCACTTGCCTCTTTCTGTGGGAACTTTGTGGCATACTACTCGTATTCGTGACAATGGAAGGATTTAATTTTTTGACAAATCTTTCTTCTTTCTCCCTTGGTTGGATTCTGGTTTGGTTTGAGATTTCTTCCCATTTTCCCCTCTTTCTCTTTCTAACCAATCCAATTTTTTCTTCATCCTTGCCCTTGGATGAGGTCCCATCTCTAGTATTCTACCTTATTTCTTCTTGTACCAAATTGTACCATAAGTGTTTCCAATTCGGTAGTTTCTCCCCCACATTCACTTAATATTGATAGGTATTCCAACTCTTGGGAAGACCTAGAAGGGATATTCTTACCATGTCATCCTTTGAAAGAGTAACAAGAACTCTTGCAAGCTCATCATGAACTTGTGTGAACCTCTTCAGATATTTCCCGGTAAATTCATTCTTCTACATCTTGATATTTCAAAGTTTATCCTTGAGAACCAACTTTTTGTGGTCACAACTATTCTAGAACAGATTTGTTAGTGCCTACCACATTCCATAAGGATTTTCTTTCCCATGGAGATTTGTGAAAATGTGGTCTCGTACTCCCTCCAATATTATTATCCACACCTTGGCTAAAACTTTCTTCCACTAAGCAAGGTTTTGGGCATCAGATTCTGCTAGTCTTGTAACATCTCTCTTGATGTATTCTAGCAATCCATTGTCATCGAATACCTCCTCCATGCGATCCTCGCAGTCAATGAAATTAAAGTTGCCTTCCAAGGAATACTCTAACCTCAGCCCGTTGAAGGTCATATTTTCATTTCTTAAGAGATCTTGCTACATTGAACTACAAATTCGAACCTCCTTAGAAAAAAAATTGAAATTCATGCTCTAATGTGAATCCTGCTATGATGCGATGTAGAAATTATGGTGTAGATTTGCAACTCATCATGAAGTTTTTTCAAAATCATAAGACACACACTTGCACTACTACTTTTTGAAAGTTAATTCACAATTTAGAACAAAAAATTCAGACATGCAATAAGAAATAAAATACATGCACACAATATTTTTCGTGGGGAAAGAAATCTTCTAATTACTCCAATGCCTTCTTGCATCAATATTATGAACATAGATGTATTACAATTGATTTACTCAATTGTGCACAACCCATAAGTGAATAACCTACCCCTCTACTCACTAAGAAGTTCAAACCCAAAATTTGTCAATTTCTACCTCTGCTAGAGCCCCTATTTCCTTTTACAATTCCTTGAGAAATTAGGTCCCTATTATTTAGGTTTTTTCCAAAATGGATTGCACAATTCCTAAGGTTGATCACGTGATTACATGCAACACCTGTATGCTCAAGACTAGTCTACAACTAATTATTACATTGCCTTGGAATCTCCACCATAGCTGGGGAACTTGAATTGTTTGCATGCACTAGAAATTTTGGGATGATTGATCACTTAACTAGAAGATCACTGCATTTGACTGAAGTCTCACTGCACAACTAGCCTTCCACTAGTTCCTCCAATAGTTAGACCTAGTTTAACTGAAAACAACTTGAGATAACTGACTTTGACTGCTAAAAATTAGAAATCACATAGGCTTAACTGAACTCTAACTCCTCCAACTCAAATTGATTGAGTAAAATGGGTGACACAAACAGTGTCATACAAGTTAATTGCATCCAGGTTGTCTGCTCATGTGGAAATTCAATTTTTCTCAATTTAATCAAGGCAAAATCAAATTGAGAATTTCTTGCCACATTTTTCAACAATCCTTCAAGTGAATCTAATCCATTTTGCCAATATTGCACAAAAATTTTCTAATAACAACAACCAACATATATAAGTAGTGTTCAGAATAAATAAAACAGTAAAAAAACACATATTAAAACACAATGATTTGATGGAGACCCTGAAAAGTACTCCAATTATGTTACCATCCATTAACGTTCTTCGAAAGTGCCTCCATCACCCTAAATCCAATTAGTTGTTGTCAACCTCCATCACTCTACTTCCCGAAGAAACCATCAATAGCGTAAATACGAACCCCTAATCCTTTACCTTTTTTACTAACGCATCATATTGAAAATTTTAAGACAAAAGATTTATTTTGTCTTAAAAAATTGTCTTAAACTTCCCCTCCATGTAGTAGTCTACAATGCAACGATGGACTTTAGGAAATTGGTTCACTAAATTATTTCCTAAGGTAAAATAAGGTTTTAATATGTAAAATCCTATCCTACATGGTGCATTTTGATCAACCTAGTAATACATGACTAGGTGATAATTTTTTGGGTGATAATAGATTGTTGCCCAACAAAAGACTTTGAGGAGCACATTGTATGATGGAAATATGTTGTAGCTTCACTTTCGCAAAACACCGAAGGGGAGTCATAGAGAGAGAGAGAGAGAGAGAGAGAGAGAGAGAGAGATCACTCAAGTAATAGGAAGGAGTGAAGTTGGAGGTGGTGAGATCTACCTGTGAGATAAAAGTTTCCTTTATTGATGAGTACAAGATATCAATAAGGCGGGGGAGATATACCCACACCTACAAGATAATCTAGTACAAATGATAATGGTGTGCCTAACAATCTACTTCTGAGGTACATAGTACATGATACATGATATGTTGGCATCAATGGGGCAAAAAATGATACAATGAGATAATAATCCCCATATACATAATTTCCTTGAACACAATGGCCAGAATTGATACAATTAAGTATGTTGATTTGAGGACATGAGACATAATTTCCCCACATTGGTGTGGTGAAGGGCGGGGAGGGGGGGAGAGATAACAACCAAAAAAGCCCTGATGAATAGGAGAGGTATTTAAATATCTCAATGGAACATTTTAAATAGAGGTTCATGTTGTGAGTTATGCAATCGGTAGAAATAAAGCCATTCAAATAAAAATAACATCTTTTGAGGCAATTATGAATCCTCAACAAAGGAACAAGGATCATAGTATTATGGATAATAACGACTAACACTGGGGTTGATAATTAGAAGATATGGGGACTCGTGGAGTTATGATTTACCTTGTCAAGGCATAACATGCAAGGTTTACCTCATAGTGATTGACACAATTCCATAAGGGATAGCCAATTACTCAGACGAAGGATTTTCAAAAAGCACATGAGGATAGATGGAGGTCAAATTTAAGAAAGTTGGGATGAATACGAGACATAGATGGATAATATATTGTAACAAGACTCAATGGGACTTTGAACAGACTGCATAGATGTAGGGGTGACTCATCTCTAATGCTTTGAAGAAAGGTGACTATATGATGCTTCCACATGGGAAAGGCCTGCAGTGGCATAATAGAATAAGTAAATAGTGATTACTCATGACAAAATTCAACTCATAATTATAAAAGTTCAAAGGAAAAGTGGTACGAGAGTACTGTTTGGTCAATTTAGTGTGTCCTAAATTGCTATTTAAAATGTCAATCTGAGAGTCGTAAACTGCTGAAGTGAAGTGCACTGTATATGCAAGATAACCGATTTCTTATTTCTCTGTCGTTTTTTTTTTTTTTTTTTTTTTTTTTTTTTTTTTTTTTTTTTTTTTTTTTTTTTTTTTCGGGTTTATCTTTTGTTGATTCCTTAACGTGAGATGGTAGAATTGAAAATCAAATATGAATGGCAATGGTAATTTCTACAATGATTTTCCAAACTTTAAAGTTCTCAAAAAAGGTTTCAAACTTGCTGTGATGAACTCAATTCTCAAAAGAAAATAAAAATGCACCAAAACAATGAGCTAGTGACAATGAAGCCCGATATCGTTACTGCTGTGTAAAAAGAAAATAAAAAACTGAACTCGAAGCAATTCAAAGACTGTAAGCAAAGCAACTAAATCACACTACTTCAACTCATATTCTGACCCCTCTCCTTTCGACTCACTCTGGCTATAGGAGGTAATCATAAACAAATTGGGTAATCTGATATCTAAATTGCAGGAAATGAAATTGCATAAAATGAAACTAAGATTAAACTACTTATTCATACTTCAATCCCTGAAAATGACATAAGTAATCTATTTACTAACTTGCAGGAAAGTAAACTAAATCATACTACATCAAATAATATTCTGATTCCTCACTATTAGAGTCACTTGGCTATAGGAAGGTAATCATAAACAAATGGAGTAATATGATATCTAAAGATTGCATGAAAGTAAATGAGAAAAACAGAACTTGAAAGAAATGACAATGCTGGAATTAAAACTCAGAATCATAAATCAGCATAAGGACAAGATGATTTCATGTCAATAGTCATTAAAAACTATGTAAATTGCCCGGGTTGTCTACAAGAACCTGAAAGAAAAACACTGATCAGTTAACAAGCATAAAAGAAAATATGGACAACAGTTAACATGAATAATATACAAGCAAACGATTATGAAAGAAGTGACATAATGAAAGAAAGCGAGAACTATACAATAGTTACAAAGCCTTGGTGTACAGGGGCCCTCTGCAACCTCGGCCAATCAATAATCAATCACGAATTGAACTTAAGAACGTTGTCTTCTCATATATTAAAGTGCAGTCAGAACATAAAGGTAAAGCACAGCACAGTGGGCTCGTAACAATAGTCAAGATTACATATGGAAAGCTAACTATCAAGTGTATGATAACACGTTATTTATAATCTGAAGATGCTATAACTAATTCCTAAATTCTGCGTTGCCAAACAGACACGTAAATATCCACGTCCTGAGATCTAGTAGTATGGTAGCCGTGACAAATAAATCTATGGAGTGGTGGCTATTCGATTTGGTTCACGGATCGATCCAGAGGTGTTTGCATACCCCCGGAGATTGAGGAACTTGCCACATAAAGCTTCATGTGGTAAAAACAGAGTCGTACCACCGCAAAACTCTTGGTTTGACCACTCCTTTGACCGTCCTTGACCATGACTGTTTGTGAGTGATTCGGCTGAACCAAGGGGACACGTTCCATGTACATGTCATCTGCAGCTTGCCCATGTGGCCGAATTCTCTAGTGGACACCTGTAACATGGTCTTCAACAAAATGGCTGCGGAAACCTGAGCTGGCTGCGGAAAGTGACAAGTTTCCGCAGCTGATTGAACAAAAATCTAAATCAAACAACAGTCACAAGACATAGTTAGGAAACAATTTTATAAGCTTTTTTTAAACTAATATGCAATGATTTGATAGCTTGGTGGGTCAAGTAAGTGGAAAAGAAGGCTGAAAAGGTGTATAGGGGAGATGCAAGTTTGGGACTCAACATACCCCCACTGTGAAGGTGTTGCATGTCCTCATGCAACCAAAATTTTAGTCATTCCCCTTTAATCCATATGTTCTGAAGCCTCTGCTAGGACATCCAGTCCTCTTCTCTTTTTTCTTGGTGCTACCACCATCCTGGGTTTCCTTATCAGACATCTGAATTTGAGATTGATTAATTCTCTGCTCAACTTTCTGCACTTTTTCTTTAGTTTCTTGTTCTTCTTTTGCCATAGTCCCAAATGAAGCATAGTATTATCATGAATAATTTTATCCACTTTGCTCTGCTCCTTAAGTGCTTCATTTTCCTGCTTAATATGCCTGTTTAGAACCTCTAATTCAAACACTTCTTGCTTTCAGGATTGGACTTGTGCATCTTGTGTCATGTGGGGCAGAGTGGTACTCGGGCCTGCAGTCTTTTCTAAAGATTCAAGGTAGTCATACACCTCATGTTGACTTGGATCTATTTCAGGTGTTTTCTTGGACTGACTTCAAAGTTTTGTGGAGGAGGAGGAGTACTTTCTAGCTATGGCCGAGAAGGGCTTTCATCAACATGTGGAGGACTAGTTTCAATACTTGGCTGAGGACGAGGTGGACTACGGTCAGCTGGAGATTTCTCGGGTGTTTCCCCACCCAAGTCAATGAAGTGGGGCCGTTTTACTTGTGTTTTAATCCTCCTTCCTCTAAGCCTGTTGCTTCTTCTTAAATATGGTGGACTAGTACTTCCTTCTTCTATGCTCTATTTCCCTTTTTCCTTATTCTTTGTTGTAGCAGCCTATTTTTGAAGATGCGCTAGTCTCTCAGACAATGTTTGATAGTCTTCCTCTATAGATGGTTCAGGTGATTGGTAGACTTCTTCTATGTTTCTTTTGCCTTTCATTTTTCTCTGTTTTCTGTCCTTAATTCTTTTCTCCTTTTCTTTTTTATCAACATTTTGAGTTTTGGTAATAAGAGAGTCTTGGACTATGGCACTCTTTTCTTTTCTCTTACTCCTTCTTGGTGTCTTTGGTGTACTACTTCCCGGTGCCTCAGATGGCTCTCGAAAGTAATTTCTTACTAAGAATTGTTCCCAGGTATCTTTGTTTTTCTTCAGTTGGTCTTCAATGAGAATCCTTACAAGTCCATGATGATATAGATGACATTCTATATTTCCTATGTGCTTTTGGACTGTGGAACTCATATTTTTCAAACTCAGCAGTAAGAAATAAGGCAAATTAAGGGTTTGACTCTCTAAAAAGTTCATCAATAATCTAGCATGGTACATGTACATTGAGCCAAAGCATCCTTTGCAAGTGATAAACTTTTGGATAATTAACAGTAGGCTGGCCCATTCTTATTTCAATGCATAAACATGAATTCCTTTTGTAAACACAGTAACGTCCATACCTAGGTTACGTAGCATAATTCTCCATGCCTGTTCGTCCACACTTTTGTTTTTAAACCATCGTTCACCTTCCTGGGGCAAGTCTGTGGCAGCTGATACTGTTGCTTCAGTGACCGTGAGCTTTAAGTCTCCAATTTCCACCATCTGGCCATCGAAAGACCGTGCAAAGGCTTTCGTTACCTCCTTGTTATGGCCCTTAAATTTTTGGATGAAGCGTAACCATTTTGCTTTCTTCAGCAAATCTTTTGCTTGAGGGTAACCTTCTAAATATTTCGGTCCTTCTGGTTCTGCCCTTATTAATCGTCCCATTCTTTCCCCTGTTTTGAAATTCAACTGAAAATTCAATTATGTGTGAGGGTTTAATAGAGGTAAGGTGGCTCGGTTGAAGGGTTTATGGCAAGAATACAGTGGCTGCAACTGGAGGATAACAGGTAATGGGAGTGTTCCGGAAATGCAAGCGGAAATAGGGGATGAGCAGCCGAGGTGAGTTCACAAGATGAAGTGCAGACGTATGTGAAGAAGATGGTCTTAATAGAATGGCGAGGAAATGGAGTGAAATCAGGATTTTGAATTAAACGGCTGCATGCGAAATGTTACACGTTTGATGAATGGCTACGGAAAATGTGGTGGAGAGCAGCCGTAATGAATTAGGTCACATCTCATGATTACAAGTGGGTATGAAAGTGCAGTCGAATATGAGTTTAAACCCAAAAATCAATCATGAGACCGTTAAATAATAAATGCATGATGTGAGGAATAATGTCGTGGGATGGTAATGGGTAATGGAGCTATCATGATAATCATTGCACATAGTGGAGCTTTTATGGTTTGACAACTATGCAAAATTGTGCCTTTAATTGCTATTTGAAAGAAAAAATTTCTCATACCTTTGGAAACCTTGTCATTTGTTGTTCACTAGCCTTTAACCAACTACTATTTATTGATGTCTGGAGATGCTCCATGTCTTCATAGCATATGCTCAATCACACCTGCATTTTCATGATTATTGCACTAACATTCTGACTGTAAATTTGAAAAATAGAGTGGTGGTTGCGGAAACTGCTTCTGGCTGTGGAAACTACTTCCAGCTGCGGAAACTGCTTCTAGTTGTGGAAACTGACACAGCACCCACTTGTCTTGAACAAAGATAGTTAGATAATAACTAACTGAGTGAAAATGGTTCTAAAAGAGACATTTATTGTTGAAATGAATGAAATGGAGTGATATGAAGCGGAGTGAAGTGAAATGAAAATGAAATGGAGATAGAGTGGAATGGCAAATGAAGTGGAGTGATGATGAAAAGAAGGAGAGAATTTTTTTTTGGACAATATAGAGTGTCAGGTGTCCCTGATTTTCACTCTACATTTTCTGTATAAGACCGCCAAACAGTGATTGGTTTTCAGGCTTATACAATATATATATATATAT
>APFE031709115.1:24122-50991 GCA_000404065.3 Pinus taeda
CAATGTCAGAATCTAACTAAAATTGTGTGTGGTCATATTCTGAAGATGTTTCAAAGTTTTCTAATGTGTTCAGAATTTGACTATCTTCACTAATTTCAGAAATGGTAAAGACAAGTTGTATAGTATCCTCATCATAAACCCATTCATTATCTCCTACTTCTGTAATTGCTTTTGCTGGAGGATACAGATTGAATTTCTTTGTCGAACTACCATCAGAAATATACATATCCCTAGATCTACAACTGATAAAAGCATCCGCTGTGGCTAGCCAAGGTCTTCCTAAAATGAGTGGGTGTCCTCCTAGATTACTCTTGGGAGTTAAAATCATGAAATCTACTAGATATTCCCAAGAATCTAAGGAGACCGAAATGTCTTATAATACACCATCTGGTTTAATAATTGATTGATCTGCAAGTTGCAGTAAAGTAGGTGTAAAAAGAAGATTATGAAGTTTTAGCTGTTCCATAGTCTCTCTACTCATGATGTTGATAGCAGCCCCTAAATCAATCAAAGTATTTGGAATTTCTACCCCATTGATATGTGTTTTGACAATTGGACTACCGAGATCTACATACTTCTGCATGGTAATTTTCCCATCATGATATCTACAATTTTTCCTACCAGGTGGATTCTTCTTGTATCTCTTGGTTTCCTTCCTCGTCTTTTAAGACTCAACTCCTTTATTGTTTTTGCTAGAATAGGAATCTCCCTAATGGCTTGTAGTAAGGGAATCTTGATACAAACATTCTTTAATTCATCTAGAAAATCATAGTCAGGCAACAAGATTGGTTTTTCCACCCCTTTGTCAATTTGTAATCTTTTAGGGAAAGGAGGTGTGGATAAAGATGCAGGTTTCTCAACTATAGGAGTTGTGGGGGTTGACTCTTTTTCTTTCTCTTTTTGAATGTTTGGGTTTTGAAGAGATGCTTCCTCAGAACCTTTATTGACTTTAAGAGAATCCTCCTCAGAGGTATCTTTCTCTTGAACATCTATAGAAGGTTTTTCTAAAACTCTACTAGACCTAAGTTGTACATCATTAAGAGGAACAATCATATAGGTAGGGAATTGTTGTCCTTCTACCATGTGAGCATTCTGAGGATTTTTATTGTTGGGATTTAGCAATGGCTGGGTTGGTAATTGATTTGTCTTTTGTTGAAATGGAAGAAAGAGTTGAGGATTTGGATTTTGTTGAGAAGGTTGTTGTTGTGGAAATGGCAATGAAAGTTGTGGGTTTTGATTTGGAAGTTGTGGATTTTGTTGATTTTGAAAAGATGGAGGATATTAATAAAATTGAGCAAATCTCCCATAAGGATTTTGCATCCCTTATGCCCATGATTGATATGGATTTTGAGGTTGGGGCCAAGGTTGTTGCCAAGAATTCCAATTTGGCGGGGGCTGAAAGTTCATAGAGTTGTTAAATCCTTGATTTTGTTGCCCCTGCCAAGGTCTTCTTGAAACAAAGCAAAGGGACTCTACTGAATTTGGATCTTCTTGAAAGACAACTTTGAGCCCAGGGATTGAAGGAAAACCCTTGGTCTCATGACTTTCTGAGTAAATCATACATGTTTCTACAACTTTTGCATCCAAGGGGCATTCCCTTAGAGCATGTTTCTTCCTACATTTTGGACAAAAGATGGCCAAGGCATCAGCTTTTGTTTTTTGCTTGTTTTGTATTTTAAGGGTGTCTAGTTGTTCACTAAGGCTTCCTAGAATATAAATTTTGAATTCATCAATCATATTGCCAATCTCTGCCCTACTTACTGATCCAGTTGCAGATTTGTTTGCTCTAATAAGAGAAGGATCTCTAAGCCATTTTCTCGTTTTAGATTTTCCCCTCGAGAGATGGACACATAGTTTTGCTATGTCACGAAGTGGAAGTTGAGAAATTTCTCCCTTCCCCATCATGTTTAAAATATCTATCCATTCATCTCTAATGGCTTTCAATAGAAGGTCCTTCAAGGTTTCCTAGTCTAAATTACTCATTTTTGCTCTCTTTAAGTTGTATTGAAATCTTTCAAGTAAATCCTCCAAGTTTTCATCTTATTTTTGAATCATTTTGAATACCTCATCCTTATGATTGGTGGGCATACAATAGTCCAGGTATCTATCCAAAAATGTTTGTTTCATATCACTCCAAGTCCCAATAGATTGAGTGACCAATCCCATGAACCATTTCAAAGCGGCTCCTTTCAATGTTGAAGGAAACAATTTGAGTTTTTGAGAGTCTTCCATATAGTCATAGGTTCGGCACAAGACTTCAAACTCAAATAGAAATGTTTCAGGATCCTCAGTTCATAACCCATAAAAGTTTGGGAGGAGAAATGGTGAAATGTTTTTCATTGTTGTATGAGTTTCCTCAACAACTATAGGGAATCCAAATGAGTTATCTCCTTCCCTATTTCCTCCATTATTACCTCTACCTCCACCATTGTTGCCTCCATTATTTCCTCTTCCTCTTCATCTACCCCCTCCTCCAATCCATCTACTACTTCCTCCATCGTGATAGTTTCCTTAGAGTCTTCTGGTTCTTCTATCAATGGTGTATGAGAGAGAGTTTCTCCCTTTCCATCTTCTTTAGGTGATTCTACTTCTTTGATTACAATATGTTCCCCTGTAGAAGTGAAGAAAGGTTCTTCTCCTAGATCAGATTTAGTAGATAGTGTGGGAGAATCCTCTAATTTAGCTACTTCTCCTTGAATTCCAGGAATCCTAAGGCTGGGAGTAGATGGAGGTGAATCTCGTCTATGCCTTGAAGTAGTTGGAGTTGTGAAAATCAAACTCTTGGCCCTAGCTATAAACCTTCCCCTAGAATCTCTTGCTCTATGCATTGTCATTTTTTTATTTTTTATTTTTTCTTTCAAGTCGGGATAATAATTCTCTTTCTGATCTTCCAGATCACACTAGGTGCAAGAAGAGATCATAATAAAGAAATTATTGAACTAATAACTCTTTTTTCTGATCATCCATATCACACTAGGTGAAAGAGGAGAGCATACTTCAAGAATTTATCAAATTTTCCCTTTTTTTCCTTATTTTTTTCATGTAAGAGATCGGCCACCTAGTTACACTTCCTCGGTAATGGTGCCAAAATGTTTAGTCAATTTAGTATGTCCTAAATCGCTACATTAATTATCAATCCAGGAGTCGTAAACTAATGAAGTGTGGTGCACTATATGTGCAAGACAACCTCTTTCTTACTTTTTATTGTTTTCAATTTTTGTTTTGTTTTGGGGGTTTTATCTTTGTTTATCTCCTAATGTGAATGGAAATCCTATTCTTGAGTTTTAAGAATACTTTAGAAGGTAAGTATGGATATAGATTTTAAGGCAATTGTGTCCTTTATGATGATTTCTAGAGCTTAACACTTCAGAGGATCTCAAAACATACTAGTAATGAAACTGACATTTAAACAAGAATGGAAATGTGCTGCTAGTAAAATCAAACAAATGGTGAACTACTGATCATGAAATCACTATTTCTGCTGCTCATCTAAATATAGAAAAATAAGTTAAGCTATTGCACTCAAACAAGTCAAAAACTGCAAACTAATAAAAGTAAAATCAACTCACTTCATTTATAGTCTGATAGCTCGCCAAGTAGTCTTTTTAGGGTTAAGCTATGGCTTTAGGAGATAACATCAATGCCATGAGGAATTGATATCTAATTGTAGAAAAATAAAACTGAAATCAAATCACATCATTCATAGTCCGATAGCTTGCCAAGTAGTCTTTTCGGGGTTAAGCTATGGCTTTAGGAGATAGCGTCAATGATATGAGGAATTTGATATCTAACTGCAAAAAAATAAAACTAAAATTAAATCTCATCATTCATAGTCCGATAGCTTTCCAAGTAGTCTTTTCAGTGTTAAGCTATGGCTTTAGGAGATAACATCAATGATATGAGGAATTTGATATCTAAACCAACTAACAAAGCAAGTGAATAAGACTGAAATCAAAGCATAACTGAAATTAAAAAAAACTAAGAAAAGTAAAGTCAGCAGAGAGGCTAATCTCATGCCAGTAGTTATTGCAAAAATTGTATGAAAATGCCCGGGCCTAGTCTATCCAGAAACACACACTGATCAGTGTTAGCGACAATATACAATGCTTGAAAAATCATGTACAGGAATGAAATGTTAACATCATAACTAGTGAAATATACACAGGTGGATAAACTATGAAATATGTGCAATGGAAATAAGGAGACAACACATAAAAACTTTACAGAAATAAGGAAATGAAACCTCAGCCAGCAGGGGCCCTCTGCACGGCCTTGGTCAACATGCTATGAGTCTAGAATTACACTCACATAGTCATATAGAACAGAGTCTGGTTATATTGCAAAACAGAGGAAGAATCCTCTCGTTACAATAGCAGGACCAGTTCACGGCATAGTACAAAGACTAACAGCAAAACGACATAAAAAATTAACTAGTTCTATGCGTGTGCAAACACATTATTTATAAGGGAAATTTCATAATTGTTTTCCTATGAAACGTCTTCGACTGAGGACACATAAAAAGACAACATCCATAAGCTTAGCATGATGGTTGTCAAGATCATTCAATATATCAAAAGTGGCTGTTGGATTTGCATCGTGGGGGTAGTCTACAGCTGTCAAAATGAACCCATGGATCTAGGAACGGTCCTGGACCCTTCATGTGTTTGAAAACAGAGTCCGGTCGTAGAACTCTTCGTTTGACCACTGTTTGATCAAGGGCTTCCTCTGCGAATTTGGCTAAACCAATAGGACCTGATCCATGTCTAGGTCATTCTAAAACTACCCACGTGCCTCGTTTTGCTTGATGACACCTGGAACCTAGAGATCAACAAAGACAACTACGGAAAGTTGAATCCGCTGTGGAAAGTGGCTGCATTCCGCAGCTAATGAGAAAAATATAAGTCAAACAACACACACAAAAACATAGTTAGAAAACCACTTAAATGCTCTTTTAGAATCAATATGTAATGATGTTTGATAGCTTATGAGGTACCAGTGAGTGGAAAAAGTCTAGGAAAGTGTGTAGGAGAGATGTAATTTCAGGGCTCAACAAGAGTTACTAATGGCCATAACTAAACCATTCTAACTTTCTAGCAATGAGCACATAAATAACAGAGCCCTAAATTCATCATCAAAAGTTACCCCTACAAAACTTAATTGACTGGTAACTGTATTAAATTATTTTAAATGATCAGCAACAGATCTACATTCTGACATTTTCATATTAAGTAAGTGCCTCATAAGAAATACCTTATTTGAGGCCAAGGCTTTTTCATATAGTTTGGCCAATGTTGACATTAAACCCTTTGTCGTTGTTTCCTTTGAAATATTAAATGCTACCAATGTCGTTAGGCACAGCCGTATTGTTCCAAGTGCCTTTCTATCGAGAATATCCCATTCTGTGTTTTTCATACTCATCGACTTATTTTCCTTTCCGCTCAATGGTTGGTATAGATCTCTCTGATACAGATAATCTTCCATCTACATCTTCCATAGCTGGTAGTTTTGGCCATTAAATTTTTCGACCCTAAACCTACCATCTTCCACCATTGCTCCCACTCAAACCAGGAACCCTTCTCTCCTACGAGTTTATCAGTTAAATAAACCTTTGGCACCAATGCCAGTTGTTAGAAAATTATATATTACAGAGCAATGGAACACATAAAATATTGCAGAAATATAAACACAGAAAATGCATAAAACAAGAGAGACACAGATATACGTGGTTCACCCAATTTGGGATATGTCCATGGAGAAACAACCAGTCCTTCCTTTTATATTATCCAACAAATTGAAGAGATACAACCTATAACAGATCTGTTGTAATTCCCTCTTCACTCTCAATCTCCTCTCTCTTCCTCACTCAGAATATAGATGTACATAGACGCAATAAAATTCCCTCATATATAGTGAGGGGTTGCCTTTTAGGGAAAAAAAAACCTAAATTAAACATAACTTATACTGTCAGATCTTCGCCTAATGGACGGCCCGGATTGACTGTGAAATTACAACATTTTACAAGGAAATTTTATATCTATTTTTAACTTCAGGGGCACTGCCCCCGATCCCCTCGCCATGGGGGGGCCTCCCAAAGGTTGTAGCCTCCCCCCCATGGAATCCCCCCTACAACAAATATTTTACGGGTATAATTACGAACCGGGGTCCAATGCGGCGATACCTTTGAATACAAAAGATAATCAGGCTCCACACCCAACAACAACACCATGATAATTCCATGGATTGTCCGACATGCACATGCACTCACTTATGTTCTGTGGGCACTTTGAAACACGAAGTGTGGCTGTCTTCACTGTTATATATTTCTTGTATATAGGTCTGCATGACTGGGTTACTCGCAGACCAAGCCTTCGCCCACATGGGTTTACTAATGCGTCAGTGGCTGCATTGGAAGTATCGTGTCATGTGATAAAGCTCATGCACCGTTAGTGTAGGAGTAGGAGTAGTGTTTTATTTTAGTTGTTTGCTTGCATGCTTGTTTTCTTTCATGCTTTGATTGATTGATTGTTTGCTTTCTTGTTTTTTTGCTTACTTTTCTCTCATTTTTTCTTCTACTTTTTCTTGGCTTTGTTGTTAGTTCATTCACTTTTCGTTCGTAGGTTAGTTCGCATGAAACCATGTGTGACTCATGAAATGAGTTGGGTAAAGTACAAGAGGGTTTGTACAACTATCACTACTTGGTTATCTGTCATCTTTCATGATGAACTTGTTAATCTTAGTCCATGATACGTTGAAGGGAAATACGTACTCTTCGAAATGAACCTTGGTGAAAACACAACACTTGCGTGCTAACTAGCGTCACCTTCTCTAGTCGATTGTTTTTGGGTTAACCCTTGTCAGCTCAATCAAGTAGAGTAAGGTGAGGGGAAAAAATTAGAAGGCATGTCATAGATACAATAAACTACTTCTCTACTGGAATAACCTCTTCTTCTCTCAATAAGTCGGGATCCCTCTTCCGCCTCTGAAATGAATAAGTGATATGCACAGTGAAAATGAAAAAAAAATGTCCAAAAATTCAAAATGAATAATGAATAAGGCGAAAGAAGAGAAAGGGTTCATGCATAGGGAGGTGATGCAAGTAACTCTGTCAAGGTACTGCGTCAGGGTATTGACCAGGCTCGCGGGCAGTGGAGCCATGCTTGTGTTCCTATGTGACTCCACCAAGGTACTGTCCAGGTCTGCTAGCAGTGGACCAACATTGGAGATGAAACTAAGATTTTGATGACTATATTCCTTGTGCACTTATATACCCCTGAACCCCAATCGAAACAATTGTGTTGCCTTGACTTGGAGTGTGTGTCAATCGATCAAGAGTCTGGAAGATGCTACATCTTACATCAAGCTAGTGTGAAGCCAAGATGAGCTAAGGGCTGAAAAATACTTTCAGAGGTGTTAGAATTTCTTTTCATGAACGAGGTCCATTCAGAGAGTTGGAGTTCTACTAGTGTGTCGCCAAGTTTTGTAGCGGCTACAATCACCCTCCAAATTTTTGCCTTAGCCTATTTTGGAGCTTCCCTACCAACCTTACATAACACTCTGTCTTGCTTCGATAAGTACTCAAGTTTCAAGCGTTTTCCTCTCACAAAGGTAGCCTGTCAATCACAGTTGATCCATTCCCCTCATAGGTTGCTCACTCGGACTTGGTCCAGCTGCAGGCTAAGCAGCTTCCCCTTGAAAATTGTGCATTTCTAGAGCAAAAATAACCTTCCCTCCAGGAAATACGTAATCCTCTTTGATAGCCTGTTGGGCTCCAAGATTGCACAATCTTGCCAACCAACCCTTCTAGTAGAATTTACGCAAATTTTCCCAACAATGGGTTGTGCAGCCTAGGATTTGTGCAAATCTGGGTAGCATTTAGCTACTTTGCCCAGAAATTACACAAAACTCCTGGGCAGCCAACCTAGCTCCTAACCAGAAATGCACATTTTTCTCCAGCAGTCAAGCAGTCTCTTGCATGTGCAACTGAGTTGATAGGTTACCTCCGAGAATGAGAAAAATAGAATTCCATGAATGGGTTGCTTCTCCTGAGGCAACATGCAAAGGCATCCCTTGCTTCAGGGATCTATGTTTAGCAGTTGGATGTTACATGCAAGGAGAAATGATGAAACCTCCCACTAAGTGTCGCTTCACCTAGATTTGTGGCATGCATGTCATAACCTCGATGTTATCAAAACCCATCAACCGGATCCTATAGAGGTCATTCCTCACATCAACCTTGCAGCTTTGGCATCGCACATCACATCTAGGAGCAGTCGACACATTTAGCTCAATTGTTTTGGGGTAAGCCCGCTTCCCATGCCTTGTGCTGCATTTCTGTCGCTTTTTGTGTTTTCGCTTGTGGGAGTACTATTTTCTTGATTTCTTTGAACTCTTGTTGTCATTTACATATATATTAGCTTGATCTAGCTCTGTTTCAATTTTCATTTCTCTCTCACTATTGTCGCATGCATGAAATTGTTTTGCATGGACGTTCACCCAACCGGAGAACTACCTCACCCATATGAATTTTGATATGTTTGTTGAATCTTTCATTCATGTTTTTCATGCATTGTTAATCACTTCTGCTATTACTTAGTGTCACCATGCATTCATTGACATACTTGCTTTCAGTTGCCCGTTGGTGAGTCGGGCCAACCTTGGCCCAGGCTTTGGCTTCACTAAGGCTTCATTGCACAATCTGGGAAAGGAAGGCTCACCTTCCTCTCCCGATTTGTGCATTCCTACCTAGCACTAGCCTCCAAGATTGTTTTGTGCATTTCTGGAGGATAGTGGCTACTTGGCCCAATAAATTGTGCAAATTTGTCCCTGGGCCAACAGTCCTTCCCAACTAGAATTGCGCATTATGCAATCCTAGCAGTCAACAACTAGACTGGACTATGCATAATGCAGTTCTAGTAGTCATTTAATCTCCCAACATCCTGGATTGTGGCTTGTGCAGCCTTGGCAGTTGATCTACCGACCTCTCGGGTGAAATTGCGTAATCTTCATGATCATTCACCCAGGTATGTTGCAAGTCAGTTCTTGTGTTCATTTTGGTTTCGACTGACAAATTGCTTGCCATGAGTGTTTCCATGTTCCCAGGTATCATAGGTGTTCATTTTCCTCTCAGCAGTACAAGTACAATGGTTTTCAGGAGAGCAAAGACGAATACACTATTTAGAGCACACTTGGGGATGCAGTCGATCAAATGTCTATGGACTTGTCTACCCAGAAGACATCAAGTTGTTCGTAGAAAAGGACATCAAGATATAACAGTAGCAACATCACAGTGAGCAGCATCATGAGCAATAGTTGAAGACAACATACCAAATGCAATGAATGCAAGAGGAGGTTTTTTTACAATACGGAGCTAGAACAAGGTTGCAAGCTCAAGCAGATCCATTGATGATGAAAGCATCTTTGGAGACTCCGCTATGAGGTGATGGCGCAACATGAAGATCATGTGAAGATAGAGGATGGAACAAAGAAGGAGTTGCATGTGTTGAAGCAACAACTCAAGAAGAACATGAAGCTACAGAGATAGTCGAATGAGTTGCAGCAGGAACAGGAACAACAGTGAGTGCAACATGTACTTACAGATGAAACTGCACCCGTACAAGTTAGAGATCCATTCCAGTAGCTGACACAAAGTAGACATGGTGAGAATTGTTGTTGATCACATGCAAGGGATTCAACATCATGCATGTCATTGAGCGCACGCATGTAATCCAACCCATTCAGCACACTCACCAAGGCGAAAACAAGAATCAATTCCAACTAGGGTTGAACATGTACTTTAGCAAGTTGATGTGCATGACCGCCATCACACACTTGAAGATCAGTACAGACACTATGCATCAATGTGTTTTCGGTTCAACTGTACCCAAGGAAACCATGTGCATTCTAGCAGATGAGTTGGATGAAGGGGCCAAACCAATGCACTAGTTGCATCGTATGCAAGAGTTCGCATTCAGCAAGATGTCACCATGAGGTGCATGGACACCATCACAGACGACCAAGCTTGGCATCAGCTTACCACCTTCACCATGACAAGCACGTCAACGAGTTGGTTTCATCATAGTGGACTGAGTTTCAGTGATGTCTTACAAGGCTTACTCAAGCCATGTTGCCTCACATGAGTACATGTGCATTGTAATGTTGAGTCATGTCAAGTGTAATTCAAGTGTCAATGGTTGGATGTAACAGTCATAGAGTAGGTGAAGAGTCATGAGGGTATTTAAACTGTCACAAAGGGGAATGTCAAGGGTCACCCCACCCTTTGCTATAAATATTCCCTCATAACTCGTTGTAGAGGCTTTTGGTCAGCCAACATTCTACTAATATTGTCTTGAAGAAGGCTTGGACAGTATTGTAACACGCCTTGACCTCTCCACTGTACAAAGCTAGTACATCTCTTTGGAGGATAAGGAGGGTGTGGCTGTAACGTTCCATTGTTGGGGCTAGTAGGTTTACATGGATGTATTATATGATTGTGACTTACACTTCTTTATATAATTAGAGCAACACATTTTCATGCATATGTTGTTATTGTAGTTGGATTGTTCTGGTTGCCTTAATGATATATGTTGTTTAAATTACGTACTTGTGTATGAACTGATTTGTATGCAATTATATGGATCTTGTTGTTATTGTGTTGCATATGTCCGTCCGTGTCAACTTCTCTGTTGGACATCAGACAGACCTTTCTCATGAACCTTGCTATATCAACCGTCACACTCGTCTCGGACTGATCTGTGGGTGTCGTTCGTGTTATCTTACCTTGTATGTTGTGACTATTGCATATGAGTGGACTGCTCCACCAAAAGTTGTGCATTTCCTTTGTGTGGTGTTTTCCAAGCCGAGTTGGGACTGATCCCTTTCAACCTAGAACTCACCTTCACATTCTTCTCCCTTTGAAGTGTTGGAACCTCTCATACACATTCCTTGAGTCTCTGCATTAGTCACACCCTTGCTACTGACAGAGTTATCTTACTTGCCTCTGTTCGACATCGCGGTAAAGGCATTACCTTACGACCCACTGTTGGGACTCCTACACCAAACGGTATGAGGTCTAATTGGGACTTCTTACCGGGGAGATCCCCTTGACATGTTGGTGGGTCCAGCGCCATCAACAGGATGTTAGAAAACTCCCTAGTGATGATACATGTATAATATGTTGTGGAAAGAGCATGCAATCCTTGCTATGATTATTTTATGATGATGTTGTTGTCATGGATTATGACTATGGTACTTACACATGTACATGATATGATATGGTCATTACTGCTTGGAGATATGGCATATGCTTAGTTGATGCATGAAAAGCTATGCTTTGATGAACATGGATTAAGGCTTTTTCTACTAAGGGAAAAAGAGCAAGTTGGCCTTGATGAGGTCAAGAGGATGAGTTAATAGAAAAAAATATTATGTTGCATACTTGGTCACAGGTTGATGATATTGAAGTGACATTGTCTTATCATTCAAATTGATGATGGACATATACACGTTGTTGTTCTTGGTGTTGATGACAAATGTTTATGGTGCAGATCATATATGGTGTATGATAGTTGCCGATGACTATCATGGTCTTATTGAGGTCTTTGTTTTTGGTTATAAATGTCTTATCTATCGTTTGATGTAAAGGTCATGTAAATACCTATGATGTGATCATTGTAAAATCCAGTCATGTATGGACTATTGTGGTTAAGTCCTTTTGGATATGTGATGTAATTTGTAACCCCATTCTATTTGGGAAGTTGATGTAATAATGATGTCAAATATGTAAACCCACATTGATTGGGTGATTGATGTAAGTTTAAGTCGTTGGTGATAGGACAAGTCGTATGAGTCATAGAGTCATATACTTAATTTTACATACGTAAAAAACTTCAGCATGTGCTCAAGGGAAACATGCTCAGTTTTCATACTCACCAATTCAAATACAGAAGCCTTCATTCAGCATTGGTTAACCCTTTTCCCTTCATGTCAAAGGAGGAGAGTAGCTTCACGTTTGGAGAGTAGCTTGGTATTTGGAGAGTAGATTTTAGTGTTTGGTTTTATGTGTTTTACAAGTATTTACAGTTGTGGCGACCAAACACCAAAGTGGTTGCCATCAAGTCCAAAGGGGGATATTGTTGGCATTATGAATTATGTGTTGTCCTTGATAGAAACTTACCTAATGAGTTGTCCTTGATGACAACCTACTTAATGATTTGATTCTTTGATGGAAACCAACTTGATACAGATGTCAAAATAATGTGTCTACAGATATGACAGAGTGTTTTGACAAAGACATAGCAGTTCAGAGGCAGAGGAATGACAAAGTTTAAATTACAAGAAGTATACGCGAAATCTGTTAAGAAAAGTCACGTACACACGCAAGTATGAAGAAGAAAAAGTGTGTACAATTTTTGCACCATGGTATTATAAATACCAAGGGTACTTACCATGGTATTAACCTGTGGTATTGAGCCTAGTAACAGATGTTTTGATCCCGTCTAAGAAAACCATCAGTTGGACTATGGTTTTGACCTGTGGAATTGGATAAGGGTTAAACTATATAAGGAGATGAAGATCAAAGTGGTAGGGATGTGCAAGTGATGAAAATATTACAAATAGTTAGATCTGAAGCAAATATGCATGTAATGGGCTATTGATGTTTTTCCTGATCTAAAACTAAGTATGCACTCGCGAGTTTGATGATGGATCAGATCCAATAAATCTGAGATGACAATTTTCATGATTATGAGATGATTTGATTTGGGTTGATAGCGTCTTAACGCGTGATTTTCTTATGTATGTTGAGATCTAGGTATGTGTCAAGTTTCGTGTTGTAGCGAAGATTTGATTCTCAATTTGCAGATTTGTACGTGGGTTTTATAACTTGCAAGGCGCGTACACACACTAGTGAGATTCTGGTAAGTCCCATACATGTGGGTTTGTTTCTTGAAAAGAGCATACATAAAGTAGATTTTTTAATGAGAAGGATGTCTGATTACTTTATTCAATCTTATTGTGTTTCTATTGTCTATCAATGAAGTATTCTTGATGATCTGGGTTTAAACAATGATATTTTGGTTATGGCTTGATTGATTGAAGAATGTTGAAGTTAATTTTTTATTGTGATTGAATGTTAGTGAAGGTTATGTGGTTCTTTTCAAAATGATGTAGTAAATTTTTGTGTTTGTTTCAAAATAATAGTGGTTCAATTTTCAGGTTTCAAAAGTTTAAGATCTGTACACAGGAATGCTTCATGAAAAGCGTGTACACACGTGGGTTTTCTAGTTCAAAGTAGAATACATATTTTAACAGATGATTGAGCAGGGTTTGTACTAACATAATCTGGTTTCTGTGATGTATAGTATGTTGTTTGGTATTTTGGTTACAATGATCTGATCGTTCTGGTTGATTGGTTGTGTTTTGGTTAATTCAGCGATTGGATTTCATTGATTGGTTGGTTTTGTTGGTTCCGTGATTGGTTGGTTCAATGGTAGAATTACAGTGATAAGTTTCAGTTTTGATGATTGGTATTGAGCTTAAATGTTGGTAGTGGGTCTAGTTTGAAAATTTGATGAAACGTGACCTACAAGTTGTGATGTGTTGTAGCAGGTGGATCTAGTATGAAAATTTATGAAACACGGTCCTTGGAGGTGTTGAGGGTTGGAGCCTTCAATGAGGAAGTTGAAGCTTCCTTCTAGTGATAGTTGGTAAATCAGATCAAGGGGTTAGATCTCCCTTCCAGTATGAGCTAGAGAATGAGTGAAGGTTGTATGCTTCTGCAAGTGGGTGTCTGCATACTGGTATGAGTTTATGCTAATACAAGACCCAAGGGGTTGGAGCTCCCTTCCAGTAGGAGTTGGAGAACAGGTGAAGGTTGTAGCCTTCTGTAGGTGGGTGTCTATGTACTAGTATAATTTTGGGCCAATATAAGATTTTAAAGGCTTTTATTCACATTAAAAAGAAGACAGAGACGACAACAAGAGCTGGTTTTTTCCTACATTGGGTTTCCACCTTAAATCTTGGTGTTCATGTGTGTTGTTTATGTGTGATGGTTTATTTTGTTCTTATTACACATGGTTACTGTATATTTAATGTTTAATAAAGTATTGATGCACTGTCTCAATATAAACATAAGATGAATTAATTGAAAAGTAAGTTTACTGGATATACGCTAGTTGTCTTAAAAACAATTGCGTCCACACGCGAGTTCCCTTTAGTAAAGTCGCATATAGAAATCAGAATATAAAATTGAAAATTTTAATGATTTGAAAATATTTATTCACACACCCCCCCCGACTCTTAGTATTTTTCCCAACAAATAGAAACACAGAGAAACAACAAAAATAAAACTTCAATTCATTAATAACAAAGTACTGAAAATCGTTTGCTTGCATAATGGAAATAAAATAGCTCAAACGATGGTATCTTATCTCTGACAAGAGATGTGGCAGCTACATGCCTTTTGAACTATGTTAGAATGATACTTGAAGGCCTATTTATCATTGATAAACAATAGAACACCCTAAACAACCAAAAACCTAACCCTAGGAGATGAAGTGCCAAAAATTTGTGGGCCCCATTGGGCTAAATTGGTACATCAACTTCTCAAGGTCATAATTTTGGAATAAGATATTTGTTTAATGTGTACAATACCTAGTTGGAAATATATATTCTAGGACTACGTTTTTCAACTAAAAATCCAAGCAATAGGCTATGAGTTTTCCTATTTTCCAAAAAAAACATTGTTTAGGGCCTCAAAATTTCTCTGAAAGTTCAGGACCCAAAAAAATGCCAAAAATAATAAGTTGTGCTACAATTAAGGAAATTGAAAGAAACAATGGTGGGATTCCAAGTGGAATAGATGGGTGGCCAACAATATCCACCTGGATCAGTCCTCCCCCCTTAGGAATCAATGGTTCCCATTGCATTGAGTGCCTCCATGAGATGGAGAAACTGTTGGTGCGTTAAGATGACTATTTAAAATAAATATTAATACCTACATTAATCATCAACCCAGGTTAAGTATGTTTATTTCAATAGTGTTCAGGATTGTCTATGCAAATGAATTTAGAGGCTAATTTATAATGAAATTATTTAGAATCATTGCAATGATTAATATCTAATCCTCGAAGCTCAATCCAAAACAATTCTGAAAGAAATATTTAAATAATTTTCAAATCCACTTTAATCAATTATGTGGAGAACTGAACTGGAATGCAAGTAAAAGTAATCACTCTTAGAAAATATTATCTAGTGAAAACAATAATTCGTTCGGCATGAAGTAAAGCTACAACCAATGAACATCAAGTAACTATTCAAACATCTCACAGAAAGCAATCAATTGTAAACTTAAGATCTCAAGTAACACTAATTCAGAATGAACAACAATCAAATACTTAAACTAACCTGATCAATTCGGTAAATATTAACACGTAGCTGTAAGAACGGAAAAATAAAATCGTAATAATCAATACTCGCAACAATTTGAATAATTCTAATTTCATGAACTAACAGTAATGAAAAATTTCAAGAATAAACAGAAATAAATATGACACAATTGAAGCAATAAATATCCTATTGACCGGGCCCAAAGTCTCCAGAAGTCACTACCGAAGGACACTTAGAATGTGATTATACGTAAAACACAGTCTTCTTCATTAAAATTGATAATAGAGTTACATCGTCACAGTAATGAAAGTACTCTGTGTCAAAATGAATAGTTACAATCTTGAATTTCCTAACTAGTTGTTCATTTGGCTTTATATAACCTAGGAAAGAAAAACAAATAAAAGTGAATCCTCAGGATCAGGAGATCTTGAGGATTTCACAACCGACAATCTGATTTCATCACAGAATAGAATTGGTTCTCTTGGTCCTTTGTTGTCCTTCATAATCAAGACGTTTTCCTTTTCCTTTCTTGGTCATTGTTGTTCTGTTGTTTGAACAACAATTGTTCAATTCATGTCCCTGCATATAAAGATAGTGAAAGTTAGTTTTTCATGCCCGGATTTACCCAATTCATTAATGATCAGTTTTATCTAGATTTTACAATTGTTTCTTCTATGTTTATTCCTAAAATGAAGATAAACACATAAAGATGAATGATTAATTAAGCTAATATTAGGATAAAACATACCTTTTCCATGGCTCAACATACTCCCCTGCTTACCTTTTTGCATGTCCTCATGCAATAAGATGATTGAGGTGCAGTTGTGTCAAGGAATAAGCAGAAATAAACTTCTTCCTTATATAGCCTAAAACTAATTTTTTGTTTAAGCACTGCAAAGGCATGGTTTACACGGTAATCTAGAAAATTATAATTACTATAATACCCATCGAGAGGGTACCAGATAATAGGACATCTGTAGTGGCACCCTATCTATTCAGGGTCCATACTTAGGACCATATTGTTGTATTTGTGTAGGCGAGTAGAGGCAGCTTTGAAATTTCTATACCCAAATGGCTCCTTGTTCTTGACATTGTTAGTGAAAGCTTTCCATCTCTATCTTGCTACTGACAAAGCTTCCTCCTTAATTTCCTGAAAGTATTCCTTTCCTGCCTATATCGTATATGTATGGAGTGGTCCTAATTGAGCCACGACTCTTGTTTGTTTCATGAATTGTTTATGCTAGACAAAAAGATGTAGGGGTTTCGTGGGTTCTCCCTTGACCCATAAGTTTATACCATATTCCCTTTTTTCAAAAGTGTTATAGGCTTTAGCCCATTTAATCTGATTGGTAGAAAAAGAGAGAAAAGCTTGAAATTGAATATCCCCAATGAAGGGGCTAGGATTACTATCTAGTTAAGCCTCCAAGAAAACATTATGCATGTATAATTCACATAAAAGGCATTGTACCTGTTCATTTTGTTCCTTAAAAAGTTTGACAAAGTCAGGAGTGGTCTTGAATTCCGTTGACTTACCAGCCTTGACAACTTTCACTTTAAGTAAGAGGTATCTTTCTAACAAGAAGAATGCATTATTGGTGGCAAGTGATCGACAAGACAATGTATCAAAGAAAAGAGAACAAATAGTTTCAATTTTCTCCTTGGCCTTCTACAACTTGGCTTGTGCTTTCTCTACTTTCTTTTGCTCATCTTTGAAATTTGTGAAAGTTTCATCTTCTATTTCAGTAAGTGCTTTGAATTTCTTCTGCAATTCCTAGTGTACTTGTAAGGGCATGACTTCTTCCTTATGTCGAGCCAAATCTTGCTAGGTCATGGTTAATTCATTTTGCAATTTTATGATAACAGCTTCCCTTACCAGAGGAACATAATGAGGTGTTTCCTTTGTCCGAGTTTCATCATCTTGTGTTATCATTGAATCAGTTTGAACAACAACTTCAGCCGCTTCTCTGGAAATACAACAATCTGTTGGGGAATTTCCTTCAAAATCAGTGTGAACAACAACTTCCATTGTTCCTTGGGGCATACAACCGTCTTCCTGAGCATTCTCCTCAAAATTGGCTTAGACAGCAACATATGTAGTGGGAAAGTATGTTTGGGTTTCCATTGAGCAACCATAAGGACCTTCAATCTAAGTCTCAATATTCTTCAAAGGACATTGCTTTGTTTGGGTCCCTTTTGAACAAACAAAAGGACTCTCCTTCTGGGTTTCAATATCCTCTAAAGAACAACGTTCCATTTGGGTCCCTACAGTTTCCAATTCCACTTTCAATTTCTGGACCCTAATTTTCTCCTTTAACCATTCTCTCAGTTGATTAACTGTTTTTTTCTGCTTCCTATACGTCTTAATCAGCTTCCTCAATCTATCCTTATACTTTTTCTTCATCGTGGGGTTTTTGATCGGAGGTGGCACAACTGTGTTGGTTTCAGGTTCAAGAGGAGTTGTGCCAATATCAGGATGAGGTTCCAATGGAACATTGTATCCCGACAGATTCTCGTCTTCCAAGTATTTTTCTGCATGTGCTTCTTTCTCAAGAGACTCCAATCAAATAATATCTCATGAGTGCTTTTCATTTTCAGGGTCTTCTTCTTCATGGGCCTCATCCTCTGGGGAATCATTAAGATAGTATCCCCTGGTTGATTTTCATCCTCCAAGGTTTCTTTTGTAGGGTTTTTCTTCATTGAGGATTCCACTAGAATAGTAATCTCTGGTTGATTTCCATCCCTAAGGGTTTCCTTTATATGGGCCTCTTTCTCAAGGGGCTCATTCATAGAGGGAATTGATTCCCTCTTACCCTCCAAAGTATTAGCAAATGGAAAAGTTTCAGCATGGCCAGAACTATTGGCAGAGGTAGACTGGTTAAGGGCATGATTTTTCCCTTCTGAGTTTCCAGATGGCTCCCCTTCTTCACAGTATGTCCCCATATTCTCCAGTGCTCGAGCCACTTATTCCTCATATTCCTGCAAAAAATCATCTTGTGGACTTGGAGAGGGCATGTGAGATGACCCTGCTTCTTCTATTGGAATTGGTGTATGCTGCTGCAATTTTATCCTCACAACGCGCCTACACTTTACTAGGCTTGAGGCCAAAGAAGGATTCCTTCTTTTCCTTGTCCTTTTCGGACCTGTTACTCTTACCCCCTGTTGTTCAGTCTCTGATTTTTCTTCTAGTGGGGTTAAAGTGGGATTTATAAGGTTATCTCAGGTTAATTGTTGTTGGGCCAGTCCATGAATGATCATTAATTTTATCAGACCATGATGGTTGATGACAGAATGTGGTTCCTTAGCCTTCTTGACCCGACTAGCAACGTCATGCAATAAAAAATTTAAATAAAATGGAAAATTAACTGTAATTTTCTACTTTAGAATATCTAATTGTTTGATTTGTCAAGGTTTTACCACATTTTGACATCCGTCACAAGTGATATACCTCTAAACAATGGTTGCCAATTCCTACCATGGTTGTCTTAAAGCTTTGGGGTGAATCCCTTTTCCTTTGTGTACCAATTGTTCGTTTGGGTCTTGGAATACCACGACTGCATCCTGTAGAAGAACATGTTTATCTGTCCATTTTGTGCCTTTTGCTAGAAGTTCAGAGACTTCAATTATAACTATTTAGAAACTATTATGTTTCTGTCTTTCACCATCGTGTGTCCATTTTGTAGATTCTGCAAAAAGTCAAGTGTTATTTCCTCATGGAATCCCTGTAATTTGGTTAGGTATTGAAGCTAGTCAGCGTGCTCAAGAATTTCACGAGCCTCTTCTGATACCCAGAGTACTGTAGGTTCACCTCAGATGGCTTTTTCTCCCATGGTTGTTGTTTCTCAGTATCTAGTTCACTTGCACTATTTCATGCGCTCTTCTCACAATTTCACAGTTTGGAATAGCACCATAAATCGTATAAAAATGTTAACGTTATTAACAGAGAAATGACGTTGTTTTAGAATTAATATTAAAGGCAATTGTGTTGTTTGTCTCATCAATAATTTTTTGCACAACTTAATTATTAATTTGCATGTTATCCATAATGCTTACCTTCCCCCCTCAAATCAGAAAGCAATTTAATAATTATTATCACATGCATTCATAATGTAGTCTTTCCCCCCTCTAATCAGAAAGCAGTTTAATAATCATTATACATGCTATCCATAATGCAGACTGTCCCCCCTCTAATTAGAAAAGGGCGTCCATGACCACAAAGCATGGGAAAAAGGGAAAGTCATCAGGAACTCATAAATGCAGTCAGACAATAATCAAAGCAGTGTAAATACGACAACAGTCAGAGCATTACAGGTCAAAAGATTTGAAATGCTCGTAAAAGGAATGAAACAAAGACTAGATTATTATGTGAAGAGATATTTTCCTTAGGTGGAAAAGGTGACGAACACATTACCAACTATTAATGTTAATGATTGTTGGTATCAATTGATCAAACAAAAATGATATAATGCATCTAAAGATATAGTTTACCATGCATGTTGGTTAATTTAGTTATAAATGTCGTTCAAATGGTAAATTCACCTTTAGAAATGAGTCAATAGGAAGTAATAGGATAAGGAATATTTGGCAATGTAACATAGTACTTCAATACCACAAGTAGAGCCACTGCTTCCAGCGGGCATTCATAGCCTCGATAGGGTTGCGTTTTAACCCAAAAATGAGCTAGAGTCCTCCTTTTAGTATTTAGATGATTTTTCTTTTCATTGATATAAAGAGATCACTATGTTGGCATGGTAACTAGATAATCATAGTTCCATTCACCAGGATATAACAAAGTGATCAGGTTGGCTCGTGATGAGACCTCCTGTCCTGCTGATAATTTTGGTTATCAAGAAGGTCATTACCTTGGTGTGGTGGCCATAATGGAATAACACTTGTTATACCCTTATGATCATGGTAGGTTGGCTCGTGATGAGACCCCCTATTCTCTTTAAGAATATGTGTGTTGAATTTTCATGTTTTCATATGTCCATATTTTTATTGTAAAGGGAGGGAGACTCATTTACTCCTTAAGAGTAAGGGATGGCATGAGAAATTAAAAAAATGCCAATGAAAGTTATGCTTTCATCCCTATATCACCATACCAAAGGGAATTATCAATTGAGAGTGTGAAAGATAAACCAACATGGTATTAAGATAGTAAATCATTTTATGATACATCCAAAGGGAATATATTCAACCAATCATTATATGAATGAACCAAATCAATTTCAGAATAAATATGACCATCAAAGGTTTTACAAGTCATAACGATATTAATATTACTATTTTTCTTTTATCTCAAGTACAAATTCCAAATCCAAACAGATGGTTTTACTAAGAAAACATGGAAGAGAAAAATGGCAAAAAGAATAATAGGTGATGAAACAACAAAAAGAAATCATAGTTGTTCATTCTACCAAACAACAGTTGTTCAATAGATTGAACAACAAACACAAAAAAAGAAATCAATGTTGTTCAGTTGATTGAAAAACAATTATTCAATTAATTGAACAACAGTTATTCAATTGATTGAACAACAGTTGTTGAATTGATTGAACAACAGTTGTTCAATTGATTGAACAATAAAACACACAAAAAGAAATTGGTGTTTTCAATTGATTGAACAACAAAACACATGAAAAGAAATTGGAATTGTTCAAATGGTTGAACAAAAAAAACATGCAAAAGGGAAAAATTGGAGTTGTTCATTTGTTTGAACAACATTTGTTCAATTGAATCAACAACAACTGTTCAATTCAACACCAATTATTATACACACCCCAAAAAATAAGAGAAATCCTCGTATTTATATAGTGATCCCTAAATTAAATTGCAACCAACCGTAAAAAGAATATATACATTATTTACAGCTGAAGAAAGATAATTTTTTATGAAAGTAAAGTTTATGTATTCAAGCTTTTGTGATCCATAATGAATTAAACAAAGTCTTTCGATAGAAATCACATGAGAGAATTTTTTGGCCGATGTGTTTCAAACCAATAAGTGTGGTTCATCGTCAGGACCAAATGAAGAGGCATCCCATGGAAAAGGCTTAAATCGAGAGCAATGTAGAGACATAATTTAGAGTCTCTACATCATTTTAGAAAAGCCAAATCTGTCTTCAAATTGGAAACCCTTACGCGAGACTGTTCAAAGTGATGAACTTTAATAGCAGTAGCCCTTCCATATAGGGTAGTAATTTCTATATTCAAGATTCTATGATCCATAATGAATTAAACAAAGTCTTTTGGTAGAAATCACATGAGAGAATTTTTTGGTTGACACATTTCGAACCAACAAGTGTGGTTCATCATTAGGACCAGATGAAGACACAAACCATGGAAAGGGCTTAAATAGAGAGCAATGTAGAGACATAATTTAGAGTCTCTACATCATTTTAGAAAATCCAAGTCTGTCTTCAACTTGGAAACCCTTACACGAGATTATTCAAAGTGATGAAATTTAATAGCAGTGGCCCTTCCGTATAGGGTAGTAACTTTTGTATTCAAGCTTTTGTGATCCATAATGAATTAAACAAAGTCTTTCGGTAGACATCACATGAGAGAATTTTTTGGTCGATACGTTTCAAACCAACAAGTGTGGTTCATCATCAGGACCAGATGAAGAGGTAGGCCATGGCAAAGGCTTAAATGGAGAGCAATGTACAAACATAATTTAGAGTCTCTACATCATTTTTGTTGGGTGTGGAGCATGATTATTTAGAGGTATTTGATTTAGTTGGATGTATACCCCAGGAAGTTAGTACACCCCTCCACACGGGGGGGTGTGGGGGGGGCCTTGTCCCCCCCCGCGAGGGTTCGAGCGGGGGGGGGGCGATGCCCCCCAACTTGGGGGTCTGGGTGCCAAGGGCCCCCAGGCAGGGATTTCGGGGGCAATGCCCCCGAAGCTAAAAATAGATGTAAAATTGCCTTGTAAAAGCATAGTAATTTCTAGTCAATCTAGGCCATTCATTAGGTGGATGATTTGACAGTAGAACTTATGTTTAGTTTAGGGTTTTTTTCCCTAGAAGGAAACCCCTCTCTTTGTATGAGGGCATTGTGATTGAGGCTGTGAAATAGATGTGTATTCTCCAAGCAAGAAACACAGAGGTGAGACTGTGAGAGAAAACAGAGGATATTACAACAGATCTGTTGTTGATCTGTTGTTGGTTGTATCTCTTCATTTTGTTGGATAATAGAAAGGAAGGACTAGTTGTTTGGGGTGGATGTAGCCCAAACTGGGTGAACCACGTATATCTGTGTCTCTCTGGTTTTATGCATTTTCTGTGTTTATACTTATGAAATATTCTATGTGTTCATTGCTCTGTAATATATAATTTTCTAACAACTGGTGTCAGAGCCTAAGGTCTATTTGGCTGATAAACTCACAGGAAAGAAGGATTCCTCATTCGAGTGGGAGAAATGGCGGAAGATGGTAAGTTTAGGGTTGATAAATTTAACGGCCAAAACTTCTCGCTATGGAAGATGCATATAGAAGATTATATGTATCAGAAAGATCTATACCTACCATTGGGTGGAAAAACAAAGATGCAGACGGGCATGACAGATGAAAAATGGAACCTTCTCGATAGAAAGGCACTCAGAACAGTACGGTTGTGCCTTGCAGCGTCGGTCGCCTTCATCATTTCGAAGGAAACAACGACAGAAGGTTTGATTAAGGCGTTGGCGAAACTATATGAAAAGCCCTTGGCCTCAAACAAGGTATTTCTTATGAAACGGTTATTTAATATGAATATATCGGAAGGTGGACCTATTTTAGACCATTTAAATGATTTCAATACTCTTACAAGTCAGTTAAGTTCTATAGGGGTAAACTTTGATGATGAAGTTAGAGCTCTGTTATTCTTGTGCTCATTGCCATAAAGTTGGAATGGTTTACTAATGACCATTAGTAAATCTGTTTCTAGATCTAGTACTTTAAAGTTTGATGATGTTGTTGGTGCTATCCTTAGTGACGAAATGTGACGGAAAAGCTCCAGTGAGACATTGGGTAATGCTTTAAGTGCAGAGTCTAGGGGAAGAAAAATGGAAAGAGGAAAGAGCTCAAGATATCGTAGTAAATCAAAGAAAGGTAGATCCAAGTCCAGATCAGGGATAGTGTGTTGGAAATGTGGAAAGAAAGGACAACTAAAGAAAGACTATAGATCTCAAAAGGGAAAAGAAGGAGATGCACAACAAGAAAAAAATCATGAAGCAAACGTGACTGGTGAGGTGTTACAAGATGCTTTGATTCTTTCTTTTGAAAATATCACTGATTCCTGGGTGGTATATTCAGGGGCCTCATTCCATGCTACACCTGATAAGAAATATTTTCATGACTATGTTCAAGGAGATTTTGGACAAGTCCGTTTGGGTGATGATAAACCCTGTAAAATTGTTGGAATGGGTAAGGTTATTGTAAAACAGCAAGATGGAAACCAATGGCTACTAAAGGAGGTAAGGCATGTTCCAAATCTGAAGAAAAATATGATTTCAACAAGGCAGTTAGGCGGTGAAGGTTGTGTGACAACTTTCATAGATAAAGATTGAAAGGTAACCAAAGAAGCCCTAGTAATAGAAAAAGGTGAAAAGGTTGGTACATTGTATTGATGAAATGGTATTTATAATTATGTTAATGCTTTAACTTCCAAAGGAGCAGATGCAACATTATGGCATCATAGGCTCGGACACATGAGTGAGAAGGTGTTGTGGCCACCAACAACCCCCCTCTTTGTTTGATATTAGCAATAACACCAAGCAAATGGGGACCCTTAATAAAAATTCAAACAAACAGTTTTAGGAACATTTTTGTTTTTGATTCCTTAAAACTTTATCGCGACGAAAGAATGAAACATTTTTTCTATGAGCATAATAGACTACGAAGGAGTGATATGAAATTCATCGCATCGCATTCACTATGAAGTGCTCTTAAATGAAAAACTTAAGAAATCTTCGACTGCCGATGTGCGACGTCGCATATCGCAACATCGCTTAAAGTAGCACACAATGACTAATTTCTGTGATCTGCGATAAATGCGATGATCCGATATTGCGATGCCGCGATGCTATAATGTGATTTGCGATCTGCGATGAACGCGATTTTTCCTCGGCGCAGTATTCAACGAAAGTTGCCCATTAATCAAAATTAAGCGCGCGCTTTAAAAAAGAAATTAATGACTGTCCGCCAAAGTATCCAGGAATGACAGCTTTTTGTTTTTCGAAGGGCTAGTTCGCTATGAATGTCATAATTATGCATACATAAGATTTAAAGCTTTCATGTCAATCTTTATTACCATTACTCTTTTCCTTTGCGTAAACTATAAAACAAGAAATAACATGAAGCAATGTGCAGGAAACATCTAAGGAAAAGGGGAAAGCGCCAATGCTCGGAGAACAGAGAAGAAATTCCTTCAGAAACGGATGCCGCATACGATAGGACCATAGATTCCAAAGTATCACTCAACAGATACTGATGTCGATAGGTCATCTAAAGCTCAGAATCAAAGGCGCACAAAAGCAGCATGATTACAAAAAACCCTGAAGCATACACACCAGAAAAGCCCGGAATGAAGAAAGGAGGCAGTTTTCAATCTAGAGAATTGTTCAGAAAGTAAAGTCTTTGACTCATCCAGTCGTTCGCAAGGATGGAAACCGAAATAGCAAAAGCAGAATCAGTTTGAGGGAAATTTGAGTTATTACCAAGTATACACGCAGTGAATACACCCAGTCAGAGGAAGATTCTCTAAAATATCTTATAGTTTACCAGAAAGTGGTGCCAACTCTTATTACTTCTATTTTTATAGCACGCACGAAAGGGGAAGGCAACCAGCCGACTCTTCCCAGTTGAATGTTGCATGCTTACAGCACTAAGGAGAAAATACAGAAATAGTTCAGAGTCAGATTTAATTTTTAGAAATAGTTTGCTTTATCAGAAGGACCAGTCATTTTGAAAACCGGATCCTAAATTTATGTAATCAAGTATTAGCTAGCAGTATTTAAACCCTTCTCAGGAATTTAAGAAGGGCCGGAGATTTGTCAAAAACTCGTCCTCAGAACATGCACTTTTGCGCCCTCGGAGGTGGTTTTGATGAATGGATGGATCAAGGTTTATTAATGTTTGCATTTGATATCTGCTATTGATGTTTCACTTCTGTACTCTTAGTAGATGTTAGAGCAAGGAGAGATAAATCATTGTTGCTTGAAGCTTATGACTAGAACTAGTCATAAATGGTACTTTTATCTCTTGACCATTTCTGCTTATATTCTTGAAGTGATTTATAGTTTTCAGTTGTTTATATGTTATTGCATGAATTTATGGGTTACCATTTGGCACTTTTGTACGGTGGATTCATATTGTTTATGCCTGACATATGAATAGCTTATTATGCGATATGTTGTTCACAACTGCTTTCCCTAACTTCTTATGCAAAGTGGTTTATCTTAAATGATTTTTATTCTTATGATAGCTGAATGATCTTTATTACCAGTTATTGTTTGAAATCTCTTTAGATCGCATAATAGAAGATATACATCCTGGGTTAGCGTAGATTAGATGTGTTGTTTCTCATTAGATTACAATAGCATAGAGTTAGTTTAAGAATCTGAATTAGATTAGCCTTAAAGTAATCTTAGATCAGCATTATTCAACTCTACACACACACACACAAACACACCCCAGATCGGGAAACTGGTCCCGTTATCCCCAGTCGGACCCGCTATACCAAACGGATAAGGAGCTGCCAACCAAGGTCCGGACCGGGTGGGTATCCCCCTCGTTGTCGACCCGATTTTCGAGGCTTCAACATATTTGGCGCTAGAAGGAGGGCAAGAACTATGAATGGCACCTAAATCGAAATCTAAATACCATTCTGAGAGTAAATCACCCTCATCAACTCCCCCGACTTCCCCAGTACATTTAAATTCAGAGTCAGAAGTCGATCGAATATTAACTGCTGCTACATACCCTAATATTTCAGACCAATCTACCATTTAACCCCCTGAAGTTCAAACTCTTATTCACAAACTCCAGGGATTTTCTATTTTTACACTGAGGTCTGATAAATCTCAAAGCGGCGTGACTTCGCAGTACAATCCTGCTCATCCCCTGACCAGGTTAAAGAGTGAAAAATTTGACATCCAGCCAACTGAATTCTCTCTTCCCACCAGGAAAAGAGCAAGAAAAACATCACTACAGTCTGACAGTGAGACTCTTTCATCTACATCATCCATCTCAACCCCCTCACCGTGAAGTCAACCGCCCACATCTTCATTCCAAACCACTCATCCACATTCCACAAACCCTCTTCCCCAATCGTCTCAGATCATAATATCTTCATCTTCCCATCCTCAAGGATCATCCCCTACACTTGAAATTACTAGCAGTTCAAAAATGGCCCAATCTCCATGGAACAACCCTGGAGCAGTTTTAATGCCTCCACCCCTGAGCCAAATACCGGCCCATCCTGAGAAATGGCTACCCAAATTCAACC
>APFE031709115.1:61259-89715 GCA_000404065.3 Pinus taeda
TTGTGAAGCCTTTGTCCACATTAATAAAGAAAATAGAACAAAGCTTGAGGAAAAATCAAAGAAATTTACCTTTATTGGATATGGTGTTAATGATTTTGGTTATCGCTTTTATGATTATGAAAAACACAAAATCATTAGGAGCAGAGATGTCATATTCAATGATTTTTTTTTATAAGGATCAGTTGTAGGAAAAGAAACAGGGAAAAGAAAACAGAGAATACACAGTGATTGACAAGATCACAGGAAAAGTGATGGTGCTTGAAAATCATAATGATCAACATCCAGAACAACAACCAAAATAGCAGCAAGCACCTCAAACACCTGAAAGTGGTGTTAGAAGATCTACTAGGATAAGTAGACCCCCTGAACGATACTCTCCTTCATTATATTATGTATTGTTGACTGATTCTTGTGAACCTTAATGTTATGAAGAAATAGTGCAGGTAGAAACCAGGAAGAAGTGGGAGAAAGCCATGAAAGAAGAGATGGACTCCTTAGCACATAACCAGACTTGGGACTTAGTCAGGTTGCTTGTAGGTAAAACAAAATTGCAAAATAAATGGGTTTACAAGTTGGAGGAAGAAGATGGAGGTAGGAAAAGGTATAAAGATAGACTTGTGTTGAAATGGTTTGCACAGAAAAAGGGTATAGACTTTGATGAGATATTTTCTCTTGTTGTTAAAATGTCTCCAATCAGAACTATTTTAAGTCTAGTAGTAGCTGAATATTTGCATCTTGAGCAATTAGATGTAAAGACAACCTTTCTCCATGGGGATTTGGAGGAAGATATATATATGCAGCAGCCACAAGGATATGAGGTAAAAGGGAAGGAGAAACTAGTGTGCAGTTGAAGAAGAGCTTGTATGGCTTAAAACAGGCTCCAAGGTAGTGGTATCTAAAATTTGACAAGTTTATGTCTGAACAAGGTTATACTAGATGTCACTGTGATCATTGTGTTTATCTGAAGAAGCAAAATGATGGCAGCTATATTATATTGTTATTGAATGTAGATGACATGCTTGTTGCAGGATCTAACATGCAGGAAATAAATGTGCTCAAAAGAAAATTGGCAAATTCATTTGCAATGAAGGATTTGGGAGCTGCAAAACAAATCCTTGGTATGAGAATAACTAGAGACAGGAAAAATTGCAAATTAACATTGTCTCAGAATGAGTACATAAAAAGGTGTTGAAAATATTTAATATGTATAATGCAAAACCAGTTAGTAGACCTTTTGCTAGCCATTTCAAAATTAGTAAGGAAATGTGCCCAAAGACCCAAGAAGACATGTATTATATGTCTAAAGTTCCATATGCATCAGCAGTTGGAAGCTTAATGTATGTAATGGTCTACACAAGGCCTGATATTGCACATGCAGTGGGAGTTGTAAGCAGGTACATGAACAATCCAGGAAAGGAACATTGGATGGCAGTGAAATGGATTTTTAGATATTTGAAAGGTACCACAAATCAAACATTATGCTTTGGTGGTTCAAACATTTCTCTATAGGGATATGTTGATGCAGATATGGTAGGTGACAGAGATAATAGGAGGAGCACTACAAGATATGTATTCACTGTAGGTGGAATAACTGTCAGTTGGGTTTCAAAAATCCAAAGTGTTGTTGCACTTTCAACAATAGAAGCAAAGTATGTTGCTGCTACAGAGGCTAGTAAAGAAATGATTTGGTTACAAAGGTTTATGGGCGAATTGGGTAAGGAGCATGATATGGGCACGTTATACAATGATAGCCAAAGTGCCATTCATCTTGCAAAGAACTTAACATTTCATTCCAGGACTAAACACATATAGCTCAAGTACCATTTCATACGATGAGTGTTGGAAGATGGAGAGTTGAAGCTGGAAAAGATACACACCAGCTAGAATCTTGTAGATATGCTAACAAAAGTTGTAACTAGGGAGAAACTGAGAATATGCTCAATTTCAATTGGCCTTCAAGGATGACAATGAAGATGAGAAACAACCAGGTCCAAAGAGGATTCATTGTCTAACAAATGAAGTAGTGGTCGAGTTGTTACAATCATTCTCCAAGTGGGAGATTGTTGGGTGTGGAGCATGATTATTTAGAGGTCTTTGTTTTAGCCGGATGTATAACCCAGGAAGTTTGTACACCCCTCCACGTGGGGGGTTTGTGGGGGACTTGTCCCCCCTGCGGGGGTTTGGGGGGGCCGATCCCCCCCAGCAGGGGTTTCAGGGGCAGCGCCTCCAAAGATAAAAATAGATGTAAAATTGCCTTGTAAAAGCATAGTAATTTCTAGTCAATTCTGGCTGTTCATTAGGCGGATGATCTGACAGTAGAACTTATGTTTAGTTTAGGGTTTTTGCCTTAAAAGGAAACCCCTCTATTTATATGAGGGCATTGTAATTGAGGCTGTGAAATAGATGTGTATTCTCCAAGCGAGAAACAGGGACGTGAGACTGTGAGAGAAAACAGAGGATATTACAGTGGATCTATTGTAGGTTGTGTCTCTTCATTTTGTTGGATAATAGAAAGGAAGGACTGGCTGTTCAGGATTAACATAGCCCAAATTTGGTAAACCACGTATATCTGTGTCTCTCTGTTTTTATGCATTTTCTGTGTTTATATTTATGCAATATTCTATGTGCTCCATTGCTCTATAATATATAATTTTCTAACAGTTTTAGAAAAGTTAGATCTATCTTCAACTTGGAAACCCTTACGCGAGACTTTTCAAAGTGATGAACTTTAATAGTAGTGGCCCTTCCGTATAGGGTAGTAGTTTCTGTATTCAAGCTTTTGTGATCCATAATGAATTAAACAAAGTCTTTCGGTAGAAATCACATGAGAGAATTTTTTGGCCAACGCGTTTCGAACCAACAAGTGTGGTTCATCATCAGGACCAGATGAAGAGGCAAACCATGGCAAAAGCTTAAATAGAGAGAAATGTAGAGACATAATTTAGAGTCTCTACATCATTTTAGAAAAGCCAAATCTATCTTTAACTTGGAAACCCTTACGCGAGACCATTCAAAGTGATGAACTTTAATAGCAGTGGCCCTTCTATATAGGGTAGTAATTTGCATAATGGGATAATCACGTACCTATTGGAAAAAAGACTCTTTGGTGAGTGGTTTATGATAAAGACACACTCGATGTCCATTCACCCAGAAAGAGTGGCCATACTTATCAATGGTAGTCAGAGTGAGAGTGCCATTATTGTGTACCTCTTGAATTTCATAAGGACAAAGCCACCTTGTTTTTAACTTGCCCAGAAAGTCTTGAAATCTAGAATCATAGAGGAGTGCCTAGTCTCCTTTCTGAAACATCTTCTTTTTAATAAGACTATCATGCCACTTTTTTTTTGAATAATTGTGGTGCGTTGTAGAGTAAGTAGTCGAGCTTCATCCAATTCATTTGTTTGTGGAAGTCACTTAGTTTGGGCCTTCGTTAAATCCAATCCCACTTCTTGGGATATTCTGAGAGTCTTTATTTCAAATTCAATAGGGAAGACAGGTTCTTTGCCAAATACAAGTTGCTATGGAGAATATCCAGTAGTATTTCGCCAAGTTGTGTGATAGGCCCACAAGGCCTTTGGTAGTCTAGCAGCCCAATCCCGTCAATGTGTTGAAACTGTCTTGGTTAGAATTACTTCGATGACCATGTTGGTGATTTCAACCTACCTGTTCACCTATGGGTGATACAGGGAAGTGACTCTATGTGTGATGTGGTGGTTCTGTAGAGTGGTTGTAATCTTATGTCCTACAAATTTCCCCCCTCCATCTGTTATCACTTCCCTAGGTAAGCCATACTGCACAAATATCCCAAAAAGGAAATTGATTATGGTTGCTTCTGTAGCTCTTGGAAAATCTATTGTTTCTACCCACTTTGTTACATAGTCTGTAGCAACCAGTATGTAGGCCTTTTGGTTTGATGGTGGATGAAATGGGCCAACAAAATCCAATGCCCATCGTTCAAAAGGTTCTATTACCAATTGGGGTTGCAATGGAATTTTCTCAAATTGACCGGGATGACCCATCCTTTGGCAGCTATCACAAGCCTAGACATATTTCTTAGCGTATTTAAAAATATTAGGCCAATAATAGCCCATTTGTAGTACCTTATGCCCCATTATGTGATTTTCAAAGTGTCCTCAGGAGGGATTATCATGGCAAGCCTTTAGGATGTCATAGATTTCGTCTTCATGAATGCATCTGCTTATGCACATATACAACCCTGTATGAAAAAGGTATCCTCCAATCCAGGAAAATCGAGCATTGTGCTGGACAATATATTTCCTTTCCCTTGTTGGCAAGTGTTTGGGCAACTTTCCTGCCACCAGATAGTTTGCTACATCTGCATACCATGTCGTTTTAACTACTACGGCAAACAAATGTTCATCTGGAAACTTGTCATCTACTGCCATGGGATCATTTATCTTTGGAACCCGAGACAGAAAATCCACGACTGGGTTTTCCTTCTCTTGATTGTCTTTTATGGTGATATCAAACTCCTGTAAAAGTAACAACCAATTAGTCACTTGATCATTTGTAATGGGTTTATTAGCTAAATATCTAATGTCAGAATTATCAGTATACAGAAAAACTTGATAGCCAATTATATAATGTCTAAATTTGTTTATGGCATAAATGACAACTAAAAATTCCTTTTTTGTTACTGTATAATTAAGTTTAGTAGCAGTAAGACTTTTTCCGATATAATAAATAGCATAAGGCTTTATGTCCTCCTCTTGGCCGAGGACAACACCTATTGTTTCATCTGAAGCATTCGTAAAAAGCTGTAAAAGTTGTGTCACATTTATCAGACCATTTAAAGTCAACATTCCCTATTAAAGCATACAAAGGCGCACCAATTTGTGAGAAGTTTTTTAAAAACCTACAATAATAACCTACATATCCAAGGAAGCTATGCACCTCCATCTGAGTACAGGGTGTAGGTAGTAGGAGAATTACCTATAGCTTTGTTGGATCTACCTGTATCCCAGCTGCAGAAATGTAGTGTCCTAGGATTATGCCTTCTATCATCATCATTTGACCCTTGACATTACTTAAACATAGCCTGGTGGTGATGCATCGTTCCAAAACCTTCTCTAATGTCTATAGTGATTGATAAAATTCATCCCCATCTGGGGCAAAGTCATCCATGTAAACTTCAAGTCCTTCATTTATCAGATCAGCAGAAATACTGAGTATGGTCCTCTGAAACGTAGTTGGGGCATTGCATAAGCCAAACAGTAACACTATGTAGGCAAATTTACCCCATGAGCAGGTAAAGGTGGTTTTGTCTTGATCTTCAGGGTTGATTTGGAATTGATTGTAGCTGCTGAAGCCATCCTGAAAGGAAAATAATTGTTTTCCTACCAGTGTATCAAGGACTTGATCAATAAATGGAAGAGGGAAGTGATATTTTTGTGTGGCCTTGTTCAATTCTCGATAATCCATACACATGTGCCACTTCTCTTTCTTCTTGGGAACAACTACCAGTGGAGAGACCCACTTGCTATCTGAAATGAGATAAATGAAATTCACATCCAGCAACTTCTGTAGCTCTTCTTTTACAATATCCTTGAGATGTGGATTCAATCTTTGCTGAGGTTGCCAGATAGGAAGAGCATCCTTTTCGGTGTAGATATGATGCGTACATAACTGTGGGTCTATTCCCTTCATGTCTGGATAGTCCCAAGCAAAAGCCCCTTTATATTTTTGCAGAACTTGAATGAGCTTTTGTAGTTGGTCACTCTCTAGACTATCGTAATGTTTAAAATCTTGCTTGGATCAATTTCAATAGGCTTATTGTTATGAACGACAGTTGTCTGGATACGCTGATCATTAGTATCTTTCAAAAGGTCTTCCAAGGGTTCATTGTCAAGAATTTATTTTAACATTTGAAATTTTACATTATCCACATTGTCTGGTTGATTAATAGAGTTATTGATCACATCATCTTCGGTCTGATTCTTGAACTCAAGTGCCTCTGCTACTATAAAGGTGAACGAATGCTTTCTTACAGGTATGAGGGTGGTTGTTTATGTATTTTCACAATGGGTGGACTTGGTTTGGTAGGAGGATATAAAATAAGATTTTTTACAGCACCCCCCTTAGCAATGGTCATGCTTCCCTCTCGGAAACCTATGTAAGCATCAGTTGTCACCAGCCAAGGTCGGCCCAAAATTAAAGGGTGCCCATCTAATTGACCTTTTCAATTTATGAAAAGAAAATATATTGGGTACTCCCATGAATCAACAAAAACTGTAATATCATGTAAAGTTCCCTCTGGTCTTACCATCGAATGATCAACAAGTTCTAGCAGGGTGGTGGTTGGTTCTAGAGCTGTGATACCAAGTGTCTTACTAGTTTCTGATGTTAAGATGTTAATGGTTGCACCCAACTCAACTAGTGCGTTTGGAAAGGAGCGACCATACATTTGGACTGTAACTATGCGATTCCTAGGATCTTCATATTTTATCGGTGTTTCCCCACCTAAGAGAAAATTAGACAAGGTCCCTACAACATGAATAGTGGGTGGAGATTTTACTTTCCTTGTAGGCTTCTTCACACACAACTCTTTAATTGTTTTAGCATAAATAGGAATATCTTGGATGGCCTGGAGGAGAGTAATTTTAATGCAAAGATTTTTTAGTTCCCCTATGAGATAAAAGTCTAGATAAACAACTGCTTTAAGTATTGTTAATCTTTCAGGGAACGGGGGAGAAGTAACTACAAGTGTTTTAGGATATTTATGCTCAATTGTATCTTCTCCTTGTTTTATTTATGTGTCAGTCACAGTCGATGGTGTATGTACAGGTGGGGTTTCTAACTCAATTGGTGGTTGGTCCATGTCTTCCTCAGGAGTGATAATGCCTCCCGACCTCATTCTAAGTTCATTGCATTCTTTTTTTTTCGGTCTCATAGTCTGAGTTTTCAACAATTTGTATCAGCTGAACTGGCCTATTATTGGGGTTTGGATTCGGTTGAGCTGGTAGTTGGGGATGTAAAAGGGGATGAGGATTTTGTTGTAATGGATATGGGGCTGATAATGTAGGTTGAGGTTGAGGACATGTCCCAATAGGTGTATTAGTTATCCCTAGAGGTCGTTGCCAATTCGGAGACTAGGTTGAATCCTGTGAAGTAGAGGTAGGCCACTACGATGGGTATGGATTACTTTTCCAAAAAGGAGTAAAAGGAGAATTCGACCAACCATTACCTTGAAAGGGTTGAGTTGGCCAAGGTGACATAGGGAACGGTTAGGATTGCCAATTTGAGAAAGGTGACTGACCTTGCCACGTTGTTCCAGAATTCTACTACTAATTAAATGGTGATGAAGGACAAAACTGAGATGGGCCTTGTGACATACCTATGGGTTGGCCTTGCCACGGTCGATGCTAGTTCATTAAGTGGAATGGTCCTTGGTGTAGATAGCGCATGTCTGGACCATGTTCGATGGAAACTCCTATTGATTGTGCTTCTTCCGGGAGCGTGGGCAAAAAGCAACCAAATTTTGTTATGCTAAGGCTTCTTTCTGTTTGGCCTGCAGGACATCCAACTGCTTTGTATGGGTGGTCAGGATGTCTACTTTAAAGTCCTCCAGGAGGTTATTGATTTCCATTCTCGTTATGCATCCACTATGTGGTTTTCTTCCTCTAGTCATAAGATCTCGGCTTCTTGACTCGGCGTGTGTGCTACCTCACGAACACCTGATACACAAGTGAATTTAAGTATGGGGGATTACGCAGTGCATTATATTAGATATCATTTTGGGATTCAACTGCGTTAAGTAAGTCATTCAAACGTATGACCATTTCCATGAGAGGTAGTCGTAACTGACTAATTTCTCATGATTTTTGAATAGTTCACTTAGCACTCATTGCATCGGGTGATGCTCACAGGGGTGAAGAAGTGGGATTGAAACTAGTGAAATGTGGAGAACGAATCACATAGCATCAATCATCACTTCCGGGGCTTGCACCCGGTAACCAGGACTTCCCAGGAGGTCACCCATCCCAGAACTCCTCTGGCTCAAGCGCGCTTAACTGTGGAGTTTTTCCACAATCAAGCCCACTTAGCTTGCTACCCCATTTGAATGACTTACTTAACGCAGTTGAATCCCAAAATGATATCTAACACAAGTGAATGATTTCATCATAACCCTCTTGAGAAATGTCTCCCTTCCCCATCAAATTTAGAGTTTCTATCCATTCTTCTTTCATTCCTTTAATTAAGATGGATTTCAAGACTTCTTTTGGTAGTGTGGAGTTAGGGGATCTCTATAAATTTTAGTGAAATCGTTCGACATATTCCTCTAGAGTTTCATTATCCCTTGCAGACATCTTAAAGATTTCATCTTTTAATTCCCTGGTCCTACAATAGTCCTAATATTTTGTGAGAAAAGAATTTTTCATGTCATCCCAAGAGTTAGTAGTGCACCCACCTAAACCCATGAACCACCTCAAAGCTGCTCCTTTTAGGGTAGAAGGGAATAGCTTCAAATTGTCAAGGTTGATGGTAAATCGTATCCTCTACACAGGATGCAAAACTCGAATAAGAAAGCATTTGGATCCTCTGTGGACATCCCATGAAAGGTTGGGATGTTTTGCAAGGGAATAGCTTTCATCGGGGCATTGGTTACTGGGTCGACTATGGGGTATTCCAATGTTGAGGTCTAACATTGAGGTACTTGGTTCACCATCTAGTAAAAAATGTGCCAATATCCTTCGGGGATTTCAGGGGATGATATCTGAGTAAGTGGAGTATTCTCAATCCGAGGTGGTTTTTCGGTGCTCCCTAGATTCAGATCACAAGAGATCCTATTTCAAACACCTGTGGCTCTACCTTACCAGTTCCAGTGGTTTCTCCCTCTCCTTCTCTTAGATTACATGATTTTCCCTCTTGTAGAGGATCATAATGTAAATTTTCTGTAACCTAAAAGCTCTATTCAAATCCTCAGGTTTGGCTATGAATCTCAACGTAGGCTGTAGATGGTGAGCCTACTACCTGAGGGATTACAGTAGGGCTTTTCTAGATATATTCTGGGGTCCTACTGATGCCTGAGATTCTTTTTTTCTTACGATTTCGTCTATAAATGTTGATCTCCCAAGGTTCATCGATCCCTTGGGTTTTGTGGATTTAGGTGGGGGATTCTAATATTCTTCTATATTTTTATTTCTATTCATTCATAAAACCCCTTCTCCTATTTAACCTCTATACATCTATTGAAAAGCGGGCTGATGAGAAAGAACTTTACTTGCTGGTTACACAAGTTCTTACCTCCTATTTTTAAAACCCAATTCTTTTACAGCAAGAAAAATGAAAAAGAAATCACTTTGAAACACTTTCCCTGGAAACGATGCCAAAATGTTGGTGCATTAAGATGACCATTTAAAATAAATCTTAATTCCTACATTAATCATATCTTAATACCTACATTAATCATCAACCCAGGGTAGCTTTGTTTATTTCAAGAGTGTTCAACATTATCTATGCAAGTGAATTCAAAGGTTAATTCATAATGAAATGATTTAGAATCGTTGCAATGATTAATATATAATCCTTGAAGTTCAATCCAAAATAGATCTTTAAAGCATTTTCAAATCTACTTTAATCAATTATGTGAAGAACTGAACTAGAATGCAAGTAAAAGGAATCACTCTTAGTAAATCTTAACTAGTGCAAACAATAATTCGTTCGGCATGAAGGAAAGCTATAACAAATGAAAAAGTAACTATTCAAACAACTCATGGAAAGTAATCAACTATAAACTTAAGATCTTAGGTAACACTACTTCAAAATGAATAGCAGTCAAACACTCAAACTAACCTGATCAATTCGATAAAGATTAACACCCAGATGTAAAACACAACAAGATCTAGAATCTAGTTTGAATGGAAAAAGAAAATCGTAATAACAAATACTCACAGCAATCTGAATAATTCTAATGTCATGAACTAACAGTAATGAACAATTGCAAGAATAAACATAAATAAATATGAAACAATTGAAGTAGTAAATCTCCTATTGATTGGGCCCAAGTCTCTAGAAGTCATTGCTGAAGGACACTCAAAATCTTATTATAGGTAAAACACAATATTCTTCATTAAACTTGATAATAGAGTTACAACGTCAAAGTAATGAAAGTACTCTGTGTCAAAATAAATATTTACAATCTTGAATTTCCTGACTAGCTGTTCATTTCACCTTTCAACTTTCTATAACGTAGGAAAGAAAAATAGATAAAAGTGAATCCTCAGGATCAGGAGATCCTGAGGATTTTGCAATCGACAATATGATTTCTTCATAGAACAGAATTGGTTCTCCTGGTCTTTCAATGTCCTTCATAATCGAGATGTTGTCCTTTTCCTTTCTTGGTCGATGTTGTTCTGTCATTTGAAAATTAATCATTCAATTCATGTCCCTACATATAAAGATAGTGAAAGTTAGTTTTTCATGCCCAGATTTACCCAATTCATTAATGATCAATTCTATCCAGATTTTACAATTGTTTCTTCTATATCTATTCCTAAAACGAAGATAAGCACATAAATACGATTGATTAATTAAGCTAATATGAGGATAAAACATACCTTTTCCATGGCCCAACCAAAACTTCTTCTGAACTTGGTCCCTAGTAAGCCACTTTCCTTGGTACAAGAGTTGGTCAGATTTGACAACTCGATATAGTTGGATCCTCTATTTGCAAGTACTCTTGATATGTGCTTCCATGATCCAATCAGTTGTGCTCAGTTCAATGTGGTTTGGGTTGAGCTCTGTTGGTTTAAATTCCTCACCAATGTCTGATGTGTCCAACAAAGGCAGAAAGTATGGTTGAAGATAGTCCACATTGAACACGAGATGCGAGTCAAAGAATGGGGGAATAATGATCTTGAAAGAATTGTCTCCCATAGCCTTGGTGATGGTGTAAGTCCTATATTGGAGTGGCTGAATTTTACGATAGGCTCTGGCAAGGCACTCTTTCTGCAGATGTAACCAAACTTTGTTACTCGCCTAAAACATATGGGGCACCTGATGTTGATCATGTCATTGTTTTTATTTTTCATTGGCTTTCTCAAATATTTCATGAAATTGTTGGTAGATGTGTTAAATAAACCTAGTGGCTTTATCAGCTTCAGAATGAACATGGGTGGATTCTTCCTTCGTAGTTGCAAAAGGTAGTGCAACATCAATGGGGCATAATGGTTGAAATCCCAGGCCCACTTCAAAGGGGTTGTGGCTAGTCAAGCTATGGAGAGCTTTGTTATATTTGTGTTGTACATAAGGAAGACTCTCATCCCATGTCCTTGAATGCTTAGATTTCTACATGCGTAGTATGTGTACAATCATCATGTTGATGACCTCCGTCTAGCCATCAATCTGGGGGCGGAATGCAGTCAACTTGGTGAGCTTGGTGTCCAACAATGACCAAAGGCTCGACCAAAACATGCTTAGGTACCTACTATATCGATATGATATAATGTTCTATGGGATCCCAAAATGTACCCACACTCGTTCAAAGAAGAGTTTGGCAATGCCCTCTGCTATGATACTCTTCTTGTAGGAAGCCAATATGGTCATCTTAGAAAATTTGTTGATGACCACAAATACATAGTCATTTCCATGCTTGATAGAAGGAAGGATAGACATATAGTCCATGGAGATAGATTCCCAGGGTCAACTAGGAGTAGGCAGAGGAGTACACAAGCCTTTCTTCTTAATAGTTGGCTTGGAAATAGAATAGGTAGTGCTCGTTAGGCTCATCTGCTTAATGACCTTTGCTGAGATGAGGTTCTTTTGTGCTCTCGTTGTCGACAATGAACTGCAGTGGAGACCCCTTCACCCACATCTATGAGTGGAAGAGATGCTCTCCTTCTTCTGGATATTTGGGATCAATCTTCTGGATCTTGGTGGTGGAAATGATGGTGTTGGGTTGTGGAGACCCCTTCACCAACATCTATGAGGGGAAGAGATGCTCCCCTTCTTCTGGATCTTTGGGCTCAATCTTTTGGATCTCAGTGGTGGCAACGGTGGTGTTGGGCTCTGCATCAATAATTTTCTTCCCTTTGTCATTCCCCTTGTCAAGTTCTAACTCAAAGTTAGAATATGCATCTAGCTCTAAAGCCTTTGACTCGGCCACCAATGAATTCTTGGATCGACACTCACTTGTGTTATGAGTGGGGCTCTTATGGAACTCATACCACTTTCATGTGTACTTCTTTGTCTTTGTGGTGTTGTTCTTTTCTTGTGGCTTTGAAGAGTTTTACTAGTTCACCCTACCTTGGCTTTTTCCTTTGTTATACAATTTGGGGGCATCATTCCCTTGCTTCGACTTTACAAATCCAAAGTCTCACTTCTTCTCTTTAAATGTTTGCTCAATCTTGAAAACATATCGATAGGCAGCACCAAACAAGGAGATTTCCAGGAACTCCATCTCATCCTAGATGTATTTGTATAGACAGTTGTGGTACTTGAGTACCATATGCCACTCAGAACCCTTGATACCCAACTTTGTGCAAAGGGTATGAAAAATATTTATGAACTCTGGCACATCTTAGTCCCTTCCCTATTGCAGTGTGGTCCACTTTATGTACTTAAATTCGTAGCTCCCAGCAGGGTAATATTGTTCCTTGATGGCATCTCGGAAAGAATTCCAAGTGGGTGCCCTTAAAATAGCAAGGGTTCCCTCTTGTCCCTCTACTCAGAGTAGGTTTCCCACCAGTCCTTGACATGGGGGGCAGCTTTGAGGAGTACAAAAGTAATCTTCTCCATATTAGAAAAATAATGAATCGAAAAATATCCTTCCAATAGATTTAACCATTTATCTATGGCATTTGCATCTATCTGGCCTTCAAATATGGGAATGTTAAAGTTGACTTGTACCTTAAAGGGAGTGATTCCTCTAGGGTGGCTGTTGGATGAAGACATGTCGCATATGGGTATCCATCAAAGAATCTAGGAAAATTTGTCCATCATCGTGTTCCTTTGTCACTCGAGGGCTTCTTCGAGCAATATTTTAAAAGGATCTCCTACTCCCTCATCTTTATTTTCTTCTGCCATGGGAGGTCATTGATTTCAGCGAGACCGGTCTTGCAAATGTTCAACCATTTCAATCCCTAACTCCTTATACCTTGACCTCGTTGGGGACATGTAAATAAAAACAGAGAAAGAGAAGACCTGTTTGATGCCATTGATCCAGACTTATGAAGGAACAAAATGAAATATAGATATAGACAGAAACACAAAGATACAACAAAAACAAAACATCAATTCATTAATAACAAAGTACTAAAAATCGTTTACATGCAGAATGGAAATAAACTAGCTTAGGCGACGGTAGCTTATCTCTAAGAAGAGATGTGGTGGCTACATGCCTTCTAAACTATGTTACAATGATGCTTGAAGGCCTATTTATTGTTGAGAAACAATGGAAAGTCCTAAACATCCAAAAACCTAACCCTGGGAGATGAAATGGTAATAGTTTGTGGGCCCCGTTGGGGTAAACTGATACATCAAATTATTGGGTCGTAACTTTTGAATATGTTCTATTTTTGATGTGTATGATACCTCGTTAGAATGATATATCCAATGAATACAACTTTCGAATACAAACCCCTATTGTTAGCTATGGGTTTGCATGTTTTCCAAAAAACTATTGTTTAGGGCCTCAAAATGGCTCCAGAAGTTCAGGACCCAAAAAACTTCCAAAATAGTAAATTTTGCTACAATTAAGGAAACTGAAAGAAACAATGGGGGTCCAAGTGGAATAGGCGGGTGGCCACCATATCCACCTAGATCAGTTGTGATTTTGGTATGGATGGAAACGTTAGTATGTTTTCTGCAGTAATTGTACATTTTACCTAAAATGGTTATGGATTAGATATCAAAGTTGTAAAACATGTTGTGTTGTTCCTAGGATTGTTCACAGTTTCTCCCTTGCACACTTGGGCCTACACAAAAATAAGGGTTTACAAGCATAAGGAAAATATATGAATAATAGGGTTTAGTTGTAACTGACTTTTATGACTGAAGCAACCTACATATGATATTGATTGGCTTTTCACTTTTATGTTGATGCCATTTGGAGTTTTGTCATTTTCTATTGGTCACAATTGTAATGCATTTGTTAAGCTAGGGTTTGGTTGTGAGCATGTATGGTTGTTGATGTTGATAGGTGTTAGGGCTCATCATTTGATATATTTCTTAATATATCAAAAGTGTTGATGTTGTGGCAGAGTAAAAACACTATTTGTTGAGTTCAGTATTGGTTGCAATAGAAACAATGATAGTCCAATCTTAAATTGGTAGCAATGTTCGATTGTGCTACTGATGACTAGTGAAGTACAACTTTTTATATTATTAGAGGTCATATAGTAGAAAGGATTTAAAATGAGGGTATTGAATTTCTTTTAAATAGAAAGACAAAGTGAATTCAAGATTTTATAGTGTCGATATGATTGGTAAAGCTAAGGTCATATTTATTAAATAAAAGTTTGGATTGCAAAGAAATGGTTGTTCTATTGATATGCAGAGAGAGCATGTTTATGTAGATGTATTGAGCAGTAAAGATCATTGACTATGGTAGGCATAACTGAGAAAAATTATTTCCACTATGACTTGACAAAATTGATGATCTGATACCTAGGGTTTGTAAGCAGAAAAGATATCATGCTGATGGATCATTGAATAGATTGACATACTTGAGAATTATTGTTTATGCTAGTGTTATTTGGCCAAATTGTTGAAATGAAGCTAGGATTTTGTCAGTAAAGAGTAGTGTGTTATGATGTTGTTAAGCAGTGCCTGGGGTTTCATAGTTTTGCAGAGATTAGATTAACTATTAAACAAAGATTTAATGTATCTAGGGTTTTTGTATTTGATTTGAGAAGAAGCTTGTACTTCATAACTATTTGTTGTAATAGCCCTCGTGGAAGTTCCATGTAATAAAAGTTAAAAACAATAACCATGATTGATGGGACATTTATTCCAATCTGAATGTTGGGTAGGACATCCTAGGGGGTGTTCATTTGATTGTTTATGTCTAAGGAAATTGGAAAAGGAAATAGTTAAGGCTTTGGAAAGGAAAAAAGAAATTTTGGCACAATTGTTTACGAAAAATAATGGAAATTAGAAGAAAATGGAGGTGAAAGGTCACAGGCTACATGTGAGAAGGAAAATGAAGAAAAATAATGGAAAATGAAGAAAATAGAGGCCTCATTCATAAAAAGGATTATGAGGATCATTTGGTAATATTGTGTCAATTGATTTTTGGAGCTCTTGCATATTCTCTCTTTCTCTTTCACTCTTGGACACTTAGATTTTCTTGGATCGTTTTGGCATTGGAGCAAGAAAGGCAAAGAAGGAAAGAGGAAGCATAGATAAAGCAGGGAAAGATAGGATCAAGCAGCCACAACAAGCTTCAGTGTAGGTATCCACTTGCATGTATATTTTCCTTGCTAGATTTGGCATGCATGGTATTGCATGTGGTTCTTTTCTATTATGGCATGGGTTTTGCCAAGTGTGACAGTGTTTTCAGCCTAGAATTGCCATTTCCTGATAGCCATGGTGTGATGGGGTTCTCATGTTTTGGTTGAGTTGGATTGCCGAATGGATTCAAAGCTAAGTGAGTTGGATTTCCAAAATGATAAAACACATGGCCTAGTAACCCCTAAGTCTAATTATGGGTTGCAGTAAAGTTGAATTTTGTGTTGCCTCAGATGGCCTAAGAATCCTTCCTGGTGAATGGCAGGATATACGGTAAAGCCAAGAGGTGGTTTTCTCTCCATTGGGCCTAGTAATCCTGGATTTGTGATATGCAGTAAATCCTAGAGAGTGGGTCGCAGTTTAGGGCCTAGTGATCCAGGTTTGGATTACAGTAAAGCCTGATAGACTAGGAGACAAGAAAATTCATCACATTATAGGTGGAGAAATTTGGTGGCATCTATGCTTGTTTTGCCTAGTGATCGGTTGGAGATCAGAGTAAATATTATTATGATGTGTTCATTGTGTTGGCCTAGTGATCCGAGATGGATTATGGTAAAGTCTGGCTTCTGTTGATGAGGGTGAGGTGGTTTAGCCTCGGTATGCCCTGCTTGGTTCTTTTCTTTGAGTCTCACATTCATGCTTGGAATATGGAATGGGGATGAATGGTTGAAGAAAGATTTGGCCTAGACATTCTATGGTTGAGTGGAACGTGGTAGTCCCATCTCTAGTTGGTTTATTGCATTCATTAATGAGAAATTCATTCTCTTAATTTCCAAGTGCAAATTTATTGATGTATATGTGGATTTTGATGGTTGATATGTTTATGGTAATTTTGTTCCTATTATGTTGGTTATATGTATATTTTATGACAACAACTATGTATGGCTCTCATTATGTTTTTACTTGTAAATTAATGGATAGTGTATCTATGGCCTAATATATGATAATGCAACAAATGACACGAGGGAACAATGGTTCATAGTGATTCTCAGATAAGTATGAGATCCCTACACTTAATTCTGTTGTTTACACCTGTAGGTTACATGTTGATGACATATTTGACAAAATGTCTGGCATGGCTAATAGGGGTTTGGTTATAGTCTTGTTCAACTTATTGTTTTTGCATCATTTTTTCCTTGTATTTTTAATGATTTCAAGCTATCACTCCATTCCAGGCAGTGGCATGGGCTCTAGATCTGAAAAAGTGGCTTAAATCTCAAGGTCACTGGCATAGAACTGGCAATTTTGGTCTCTGGTCATTGGCAAACAAGCTTGTGAGAGCGAATTTGGGTTATTGGTCACTCCCTTGCCCATAGCATGATAGCGACTATGGCCTAAGAATTCTCGAACAATAGTGGGACCCAGGGACAGGTTGTCTGAGTGGCTGACTTGTCTCCTCAAGGTTTTGTTGATGATGTTGGATGATTGCGTGCGATGTTTCCGTTGATTCTACTTCCTTAAAGTTACATAGGAGGTCGAACTTGATCATAGTAGCCTCTCGTCTCATATTCACCTGGTTGGCATGGTTACTTGGGTGGATGTGGGAGGAGGGTGTTTACATTTGTGTAGTTACAATATAATGAGCTAGGATGATTAGGTTGAATGGTTTGATGGGAATATTTGATTGTTAAGAAGAAGTTGTTTCACCGTTCGTTTTGTATATATTTTGAGCATGGGGGGATCTAGTCTGGAAATTGTCAAACGTGGTCTGCCATGACGATCTTAAGGTTGGATCCTTCAGGGAAAGTAGTAGCTTGCTAAATAGGGTGGGACGATGGTGAAAGGTAGGATTTAGAGTCTCCTTCAGGTTGGATCATGAGAACACTTCAAGGCAGAAGGGTGGTGTTATGGCAAGTTGGAGCCTGCACAGTGCATTGGAACATCCTTCCAGTTGGAGCTGGTAAACAAGGTGTTGGAGCATCCTTCAGGTTGGAGCCTATAAACAAGGCATTGGAGTGTCCTTTAATTGGAGTTAAAAATATTGGAATTTGAAGCTTCCTAATTAATGTAAATTTTGAAGATAAGTACTAAGAAGCGTTCGGTGGTTTTCTCCCGAAAGGGTTTCCTCCGAAAATATTTGGTGTACTATCTTTATTGTTGTGCATTGTTGAATGGTGTTGTTGATTGCTTTACAATTATCTGATGCTAATAAACATTAATGCTCTATGAAGTTAAAATTTGTTAGAATATTCTAACACATAGGAAATAATTAAGTATAACTTGGTCTAGTGTATAGTTAGGTAAAGTATGTTTCTTTAGTATGCAATTTTTATAACTTACAATCTGACGGTCACGATATGTTCTAGACATGAAGTGATCTGACGATTCATTCTCTCCTCGGTATTACCAACACTTGATATGTGGCTTAACACCTAATTGGTCCATGATCCCTATTTAAAGAGCATGAAGGGTCATTTGTTAGGTGACTATTCTTGAGAGAAACTTATATAAATTTTCTTTCTTTTACTTTAATAAATTTCCTGAAGTGGTCGCGTTGACTCAGGCCATGGACTGTTTCCCTCTTTGAGGTTTTAACCATGTCAAGAATATTGGTGTATTGATCTATGATTTGTTTGTGAGCGGTGTCCTTTGATGTTCTATCTAATGAACTTACCCTATAAATTTGTTGGGTTGTGTTATATTCTTTCCATGACCAGCATATGTAATTAACCGGGGGGTTAGAGGTGGGGTGGATCCCCCCCTTCACTGTGCCGAATGCAAAGCGGGGGGTCACAGGGTGGGCAGCAGCTCCCTTGTCTTGGGGGTTTGAGGGGGGCAAGTAGCCCCCCTCTACGAGGTCCGGGGCAATGCCCAGGGGAAATTTTATGGAACCCTATATTAGGTTGGGCGGACCTACCTATGGTTTTGTGCATGGTTTTTGCACATGGTTTTAGACGTGATGGTTTTCAGTCCATGATATTGGATGCTTTGACATGTATAAATATGTATTGTAACATTGAAATGAACATAATGAAAAATCAAGATGGTAGTCCCAGTTTTGGGATCCATGGGAAAATATCTATGTATATGTGTTTTATGTGTTATGCTCTCGCATTGTTTATTTTCTATGTTTTAGAATTCGTATGCAGGTAATTTCTGTACGGGGTTAAAACCTACATTTGGTATCAGAGGTGTTTTGGCTTCAAGGGGACACCTTTGTTGCTGAGGGGTTTCGCTCAGGCCTATGGTAGACCCTATTCAGTGGGAGATCTACGAGATCGATTCTAGTGGTAAAAGAAGATGGCGAGTAGTGGAAAGATGAGATTGATAAATTTAATGGTTAGAGTTTTGAGTTGTGGAAACTCAATATGGAGGATCTATTGGTGGATAAATATCAGTGGATCGTGGTACATCCAGGTACTAAACCAACAAGATTGTCCAATGAAGAATGGAAGAAGTTGGATCGAAAGGCAAAGAGCACAATACAATTATGTGTCTCAGATTCAGTATGTATCAGGGGAAGCTACGGCGAAGGCTTTGTGGGACAAGCTAGGGACATTGTACCAATCTAAGTCTCTGGTGAATAAACTATTCCTGTGGAAAAAACTGTATAACCTAAGGATGAAAGATGGAGAAAGGTGACAAAGCATTTGAACGTATTTAATACTGTGTTAAGTCAGTTATTATCTATTGATATTAAAATTTCAAATGAAGATAAGTGCATTAGTTTATTGTGTTCTCTACCATATTCGTGGAATAGTCTAGTTATTGCAATAGGTAGCAATGAAACTACCTTGCAGTTTGATGAAATAGTCTCATCATTGCTGATGGAGGAGATGAGACGGAAAAATATGGAGAGCCAAAATGGTGATGCCTTGTCTATACGAAGATAGTCCCAAAACAGAAACAAAAATAAGTCATTGAGTGGGAGATCTAAACATAAAGGGAGATCTAAATCTCCAGGAAAACATGTAAATGTGGTGTGTTGGAAATGCCGAAAGGAAGGGAACTATAAAAGGGACTGTAAATCTAAAGCTCCTGACAAAGGAAAGGAATCTGTGATGCTCCTTCTACAGAGGCAAAAACCACCTCATATGATGGTGGGGATGTGTACTTGGCTTTTTCAAGTACACATGTAGATCATGAGGCATGGTTGATTGACTCAGGTGAATCCTTTCACTTCACTCCCCATAGAGAGTGGTTCTACGAGTATGAGAAATATGATGGTGGTGATGTCTTCTTGGGGGATGACAAGAAAGCTAGAATCATTGGTCGCAAAAAAGTAAAGTTGAATTTGCAAGGTGGAAAAGTTAGAACACTTCCAAATGTTCTGCATATTCCTGCATTGGTCAGAAATCTAATTTCTGTAATCAAGTTGGATGATGCAGGTGTAAAAAAAGTGTTCGAGAAGGATACCTACAAGATGGTTCGGGAAGCACTAGTATTGATGCGGGGAGTTCAGTTTCGAGCTCTGTGAAAGCTGCAAGGTAGCATTATTGTTGATGGGTGCAACACTTATGTGGTTCCTGAAAGTGGAACAGAAAATCTAGTGGTCTCTGGAGAGAATACCATGCTATGGCATCAAAGGCTTGAACATATTAGAGAGAAGGGCCTTTGAATACTTCATGGTAAAGGTATGGTAGAAGGTATGAGTAATAACTCTCTTGATTTTTATTTCTGTGAAAATTGTGTATATGGGAAGCAGAATCAGGTAAGTTTTCCCTCTAGTGGTAAGAGGGCAAAATAAATATTAGAGTTTGTGCACAGTGATGTGTTTGGACTTGTGAAGGTTCCATCACTGGGTAAGTTTGTGTACTATGTATCATTTATAGACGACTTCTCAAGGAATACATGGATATATTTTCTTAAGAACAAATCTAAAGTCTTTGACAGGTTTAAATAATTTAAGGCTCTGGTGGAAAACCATATAGAGAAGAAGATAAAGGTGTTGAGGTCAAATAACGGTGGAGAGTTTTGCAGTAAGGAATTTGAAGAATTTTGTAAGAAGTGTGGTATAACACGGTAGAGGACTACTCCATATACACCTGAGTAAAATGGAGTTGCAAAAAGAATAAACAAGACGTTGATGGAAAGGGCAAGAAGCATGCTCAATGGTGCTAGGTTAGGATAGGAATTCTGGGTAGAGGCGGTGGAGACATCATGTTACCTAGTCAACAGATCACCTTCATCAGCGTTGGAGGATAAGACTCTACAAGAGGTATGGACTGATAAGAAACCCTCTCTTTCACATCTGAGGGTGTTTGGATGTGATGCATATGTACATGTTGCAAAGGAGAAAAGGACGAAGTTGGATAGTAAATCAGAAAAGTGCATCTTTATTGGGTTTAAGAATGGTTTAAAGGGTTATAGGCTTTGGAACCCAGTAACAAGGAAGGTTGTGTACAACCAAGATGTGGTGTTCAGAGAGGTGAATGATTTATTAAACATGAAGTCCAACCAAAGGAACCTAAGAAGATAGAGTTTGAGCTTAAGGAGGAATAATCAAACTCTACAACAAAAGAGGAATCAAAAGATGAAGAGCCACGAACTCCGGGTGTGAGAAGATCAATTTGAGAAAGAAGGAAACCAGAAAGGTATAGTCCATTTGCTTTCTGTTCCAATTTTACTTTATCTATTACTGGTGATGATCCCAGAACTATGAAGGAAGCAGTGGATTTAGAGGATGGCAAACTCTGGAAAGAGTACATGGTTGATGAAATGGCATCTTTGCACAAAAATGAGGCATGGGATCTAGTGGAGTTTCCGGCTAGAAGGAAACCCATTGGCAGCAAATGGGTGTTCAAGAAGAAGAAAAATGCATAAAGAAAGGTGGAGAAATACAAAGCTCGGTTGGTAGCAAAATGTTATTCCCAAGTGCTAGGAATTGATTTTGGTGATATTTTTTCTCCTGTTTCCAAGGTAGCTTCTATTAGATTACTTTTATTTGTTTCTTCTGCTTTTGACTTTGAGGTAGAATAGATGGATGTGAAGACAACATTTCTTCACGAGGATCTAGAAGAGGAGATCTACATGAAGCAACCTAAAGGTTTTGCGATGAAGGGTAAGAAAGAACTGGTATGCAAGTTAAAGAAGTCTTTGTATGGGTTAAAACAGTGACCAATGATATGGTATCAGAAAATTGATACATTTATACATGGACTTGGCTTCACTAGAAGAAAAGCAGATCACTGTGTGTATTTTAAATTAATTGGTGACCATGTTATTTATCTGGTCTTGTATTTGGATAATATGTTGCTGATTGGAAATGACAGAAATTATCTAGGATTTGAAGACCCAATTTTCCTCCAAATTCGACATGAAAGATCTTGGTGCTGCAAACTATATTTTGGGCATGGAAATTAAAAGATATCGGGAAAAGAGAAAGTTATGGTTAAACTAGAGGAAGTATGTCGAGACAATACTATAGAGGTTTAACATGTAGGACAGTAAACCAGTGAAGGTTCATATTCCTGTAGGCGTAAAGTTATTTGTTTAACAGTGTCATCCCAAGACACAAGAAGAGGAAGAGGATTTGTCATGTGTTCCATATGCAAGTGCAGTCGGTAGCATGATGTATATGATGGTTTGTACTAGACCAGACATTGCACACGCAATGGGAGTATTGAGCAGGTTTATGTCAAAACCAGGGAAGGAGCATTGGACAACAGTGAAGCGGGTTTTCAAGTATTTGTGTGGCACTAGTGATTATGGCTTGTGCTACCAAGGAAGACCAAGATTAGACAAAGTTTTGGATATTCATGGCTTTGTTGATGCAAACTGGGCTGGAGATCTAGATCAAAGAAGATCTACAAGTGGGTATGTGTTTAACCTATTTGGAGGTACAATTAGTTGGATGAGTAAGAAACAATCTATAGTGACACTATCAACTATAGAGGCAAAATACATGTCATCCACTCATGCAAGAAAGGAAGCAGTTTGGTTGAAGAGATTGTGTTCAAGTATGGGGTTAGCATAGGGATGTATAAGAATATACTGTGACAGCCAAAGTGCAATTTTCTTGGCAAAGAACCCTGCTTACCATTTAAAGACAAAGCACATTGATGTTCAGTATCACTTTATGAGGGATATGATAGAAGACAAAAAAGTGTTGCTGGTAAAGGTGGACACTTTGAAGAATACTACAGATGCATTGATAAAATATATGAGCTCTAAGAAGTTCTCTTGGTGTAGAGAAATAATGGGCATTACAAGGTTAGATAAATGACTAAGCTCTCTTGTGGCCCCCTGTCGAAAGAAAACAACAAGTGGGAGAATGTTGAGTTGTGTTATATTCTTTCCACGACTAGCCTATGTAGTTAACCAGAGGCTTAGAGGGGGGGGCGGAGCCCCCCTTCATTATGCAAATTACACAACGGGAGGGTCACAGGTGGGGCGGTAGCCCTCCTGTCCCAGGGGTTTGAGGGGGGCAGGTAGCCCCCCTCTACGGGATTTGGGGCAGCACACCGGGGAAATTTTTTTGGGACCATATATTACATTGGGTAGACCTACCTATGGTTTTGTGCATGGTTTTCGCAAATGGTTTTGGATGCAATGGTTTTCAGTCCATGGTATTTTTGTATGGGGTTAAAACCTACAAAATTCCTACATGGTACCAGAGCTATTCGAGGGTTTCATTTGTTGTTGATCAAAATCCGAAGCCGGTACAACTGCATCTGACTATTTTTTCCTAGATCTATTGTTTTTTTACCACTTTCGAGCCGAGAGGACTCCTCGATTATGTTAGGATCATTTGTTCCAGTAAGGAACCCCTTTCATTTCACGTGAAAAGGTTTTCGGTAGCTCTAGCTACGTAATTTTTAAGATATGGAGGTGTACAATATTTATTTGTAGTTATATTTATTTATCTCTCTATTTATTTTGGTTTATAGTCATCTTTAATTATTTTTTTATTACTAGATATATACCTTTCATTTTTGTGTATGCTCTTTTCCCCATGACTCTAAGCGATCTGGGCAAACCAGACACAAAAATAAAGGATTTTTCTCATGTGTATGTTCTTTCTGCCGCGCCTTAGTGTGTTCTTCAGAAAATCATAAACATTGAGGAAAATATCTAGTTTTCGGCCAAATCTAACTTTAAGCCGAAAGACTTTGATACTTTTCTTTGTTCGTTTGGTTTGTGTGGTTGTTTTTTTTTGTTTTGTAGGTAAAAAGGGGTTTCTCAAGTAAGCATGCACCCCAAAGCTTCAGTGAAAAAAAAAAACAAAAAAAGTCTTCCTCTTTTCCAACAACTATTAACCTTTTAAACTAGCTCTCTTAGTCTAAAGTTACTTTATGAGAATAGAGGTCTTGGGTAAAAAAACACATGTAACTTATGTTTTAAAGTTACTTTATGTAAAAGTGTTCTCATCCATTATAAAAAGTAAGTCACTTATAATTCTAAAGTCACTTTTTTATTTAAGTTACAATTTAGTGGATAGGTCATAAAGTACCATTGTAAAAGTGGCTTTCACTTATTCATAAAAGTGGGTCACATAAAGTAATTTTTTTTTTAAGTGAACTAATTAAATTAAGTTTGAAAATGGGAGGATTTTTTTTAAATATAACATTATCATCAACTTCCAAACATTCACGTGGTTTGTTGGTATCTTCAACAACTTTTCTTCAAAAAGCCATAACTTCTTTATCCGGAAGTCATTTTCATAGCCATTTTTTTTTAATCGGCCTAATTTTTCGATATATTTCGATTTGAACACTTAGTTTTAGCATATACAGCTTCAGTTTCATTTAAAATGGAAATTTCATGCTTAGTTATTCTTGACAGCATCAACTACTTCCAATGGCTATCCTACATGGTGGATTTACTTAGAAATAAAAGTCTTTATAGAATAGCTTTAGACTAAGAGTCTAAACCTCAAAATGAAGATAAAAAACCAAATGGGAAAATAAGAAAGATCAAGCATGTGGGTTGATATGGATGTCTATTTCTCCATACCTTAGATTCCATATCGTAGAAATTGACACCGCTGATGAAGCAATGAAAAAGCTCAGTAATGTTTTTGGAATTAAAAATGAAATTAGAGCCCATCAACTCGAAAATGAGTTTCTTATGTTGGACCACAGTAATTTTTCTTCCATTGAAGTTTTTTATCCAAGTTCAAGACCCTTAAAATTCTCTTGGAAGGTGTTAAGGTTAAGAAAGAAGATGGTAACCTTATCTATTACATTCTTACTAAGTTAGGATCAGCCTACTCTATTTTTGTTTCCACTTTCCATTCTATTAGAGAAGAATATATTTCTCAAGGACAAGCCTACAAGTCCCCCTCTTTTGATGTCTTTTGCGATTCTTTAATAAGAGAGCAAGAAAAACTCTTACATCTTAGTCTTTTGTTAGATTTGACCGGAAAATATATGATATGATACCTTATACCCAATAACTGTAAATAATCATCAAAAATAACAAGATCTGAATATAAATAGAAATGTCTCTTTATTGATCAAACCCTTAAAGTAAGGCAACACCATACATTCACCCCTTAAAGAAGGAGAACACTCCACAAGCCATATGCCTGTTCATACAATATCCCTTGACATCTCTCAATAGGGAGTCTCTAGCCTCTATATAGGCCTCATACATACAATACCATGGGTCATTACCATGGTTCCCTCAATACCATCTATCTAATACCATGGACTTATTACATTAATGCTAACTACTTGTGGTCCCTTACATCATATGGGTTAACCACCTTATTTATTACTATGACCCATCCCATTATTACATTATTCTCTTGGGTACCTTCCTCTGTACCACATATTATCCCCCCTAGGTATACTACATTCCACCCCCCTTAACATGTTTCGTTCCCGAAACATAAGAAGAATACAAATAATAAGTTCTACTCAAAAGAGTAGTCCACTGGTACCATGCACGTGCATCTAGCCATCCCAGAGAAAGGTGAACCCTCGATCTAGCTAGTGCCTCGCTCGCTTAAGATGGAAGTTGACTATGGCGGCTCTTCTGTGTTGATGTGTAGTAGGTGGATCGTCGCCCCTCTCTATCTGTCATGCAGGGGTTGTTGTCTTTGTGGCTAATTCATTGCCATCTTGTTGGTTGTTTTCTTGTGGGGTGATGTGGGTGGTGATATGCTGAAGTTTTAACCAACTCTTTCTCCTAATTCACCACCTAATGGAGCCTGATTGGTAACTGGTACATGTTGTGGTGCTTGTTGTTGTTTCTTATATTCCAATATTACTTCAACCATTGAGTCCTCATCTGATGTATCAGTACTTGTAATATTTTCTGTTTCAGCCTCCTTGGATTTTCCCGTCTTTCTGGTACCTTGTTTAATGTTTTTGTTTAGTTGTCGACCATTAAGGGATCATCATCTAATGTGTCAGTCCTTGGAACATCTTCTGCTTCAGCTTCCTTGGACTGATGGAAATATCCTATAATGTAATTTTATTCTTTTTATACCAGAGCTTTAGGAATTTCTTCTACACATTAATATTGATAGTACCCACCGATCCCATCCAAGGGTACCCCAAAACAACATCCACATTAGCCATATCTGAAGCATAAAAAATAGAATGCAATACATGTTTGTCCATAGAAATCTTCAAATCTTTATAAACTTGCACCTCTTCATTATTAACATGTGTGTGCCGCATTTGTTTTGGTGGAACTTGCAATTTTTTTTCCAAATTGACATTTATAAGAGTTTTCTTGCAAATAGGATTTATAGACACAATGATCTTCTCCTTCTGAATATATTCATGAACCTGTAATAAAAAGATACCAGTAGAAAATAACCCCACATGTTTTTCATTATCTTGTTTCTTAGCATGAGACCATTTGTCTAAAAAGAATTTTTCAAATTCTTCATCGGGCAAGTTGGAACACTTCTTTTTGTTAAGTGTTTCCCACGATGTAGCCACCCCATCTATAAAATGAGCCACTACCCAAAATCTCCAATTTTTTTCCCAAGAATAATTTGTTTCTTTTATGTATTCTTCAATAGTAGGATCATTATCTTTTCCTGTAAAATATAGAACCGCCATGAAGAGGGTTTGAGAAAAAAAATTCACTCACTTGGCAAAAATTTGAAATTGTTACAATTTAGTCAATATTGCTCAGAATCCCTATTATGATCTGTTTTTGGAAATGGAACAACTATTCTACATATTCCCATGTGATAGAAATCTCGATCTAGGCACTGGAATTTCAGATTCGCGCTGTAATTGTCCCGCCGTCACAAAAATTTCTAAAAAATAGTTGATTTTAAATCAACAATATCTCCCTCATGTGAACTCTAATTCAACTGATTTTTTTTATGAAATTGGGTATTTTTTGCAAAGAACCCAAATATGTAATTAGATTCTGAAAATGTTTCACCAGAACGTACAGATCTGATTTGCAAATTCATCGCCTCGAAAAATGTCTGCAACACAGCTGATTTTTAAATTAGTGATATCTCCCTCATCCGAAATCCGATTCGGCCGATTTTTTTCTCAAATTGGGTATTTTTTTGCAAATAACCCATATCTGCAATCATATTCTGCAAATTTTGCACCAGAACGTATAGATCTGATCTGCAAACTCAGTGCCTTGAAAAATGTCTGCAACACAACTGATTTTTAAATCAGCAATATCTCCCTCATCCGGACTCTGATTCGGCTGATTTTTTTATTTTTTTTTAATTGGGTATTTTTTTGCAAAACCCAAATCTGCAATGAGATTCTACAAATTTTTCACTAGAATGTACATATCTGATCTACAAACTTTCCTCCTTGAAAAATGTCTGCAACACAGCTGATTTTTAAATCAGCGATATCTCCCTTATCTGAACTCTGATTCGACTGGCTTTTTTTTCAAATTGGGTATTTTTTCACCAAAAACTTAGATCTGCAATTAGATTATGCATATTTTTCACCAGAACATACAGATCTGATCTGAAAACTCACCGCCCAAAAAATTCCTACAACAAAAAAAAAAAATACTCTATTTTTCCCAAGAAAGTGCTCCGATACCACTTATTATAGATTTAACCGGAAAATATATGATATGATACCAATATACCCAATAAATGTAAATAATCATTAAAAATGACAAGATCTAAATATATATAGAAATGTTTCTTAATTGATCAAACCCTTAAGGTATGGCAACACCATACATTCACTCCTTAAGGAAGAAGAACACTCCACAAGCCATACGCCTATTCATACAATATTCATTGACATCTCTCAATAGGGAGTCTCTAGCCTCCATATAGGCCTCATACATACAATACCATGGGTCATTACCATGGTTCCCTCGATACCATCTATTTAATACCATAGACTTATTACATTATTGCTAACTACTTGTGGTCCCTTACATGATACGGGTTAACCACATTATTTATTACTATGGCCCATCCCATTATTACATTATTCCCTTGGGTACCTCCCTCTGTACCCCATATTATCCCCCGTAGGTATACTACATCTTCTTAATACTGAAAAATCTTCTAAGAAAGCCTTAGCAGCCTAGCAACAACTAAGTTGAAAGTATCCTAAGAAGCAATATCCTAAAAGGAATGGTCCTAAACCAAACAAGGGTCCTAAGCAATTTTAGTCTCACAATGAAAATCAACTTAGCAAAATGATAAGGCAAATAAAAACAAAAGGAAGAAGACTGATAGACATTTCAACTTTTGTAATCGTGATGGCCACTTACAATCCAAATGCTTTAAGAAGATGGAAGCCTTAGAAGCAGGAATGAAGAAACATAACATCCATTTGAAGCACTCTTCAACTTCAACTTCATCTTCAAGAATAACACTTTTTGGATGTGGTTTTCAAGCATCTCAATCTATTTATGCACTAAATGTATCTTTTTCTTCTCATTCTCATGAGTGACTCATTGATTCTGGAGCTTCTTATCACATGGCTAAAAACAAAGCCAAGTTTTCTTCTTTAAAAGATTGTAACACCAAAAATATATATGTTGGTGATGATAGATCTCTTAGTGTTATAGGGATTGGAACTATTCATCTAGACAATGGTCAATTTAATGATGTATTATGTGTTTCTACCTTATCTTG
>APFE031709115.1:89735-105976 GCA_000404065.3 Pinus taeda
ATATATTACTCATTCAGGTGGAGGTAAAACCATTGAATTTTCACCTCATGATGTTGTAGTTAAGGACCTAAGAGATCTTAGACAAATTTTAGCTACTAACATTGTTGATGATTCTACAAGGTTGTACAAGTTTAACAACTTTGGGTCATCAACTCTTCCCTCGGTATTTGTTGCTCATAATGATGAGGTGAGCAAACTTTGGCATGAGCGGTTTGGTCACTTAAACTATCGCTCCCTTCAAAATCTATGTAAAGAAAATATGGTGACAGGTCTTCATATGGTATCTTGCAGAGATGGTGTTTGTTCTAGATGTGTACTCAGAAAACACCATCAAGATAGTTTTGAAACAAGTGCCTCTTGGCATGCCTCAACCCCTTTACAGCTTGTGCATAGTATTTTGTGTGGTTGACTTCCAATTGCTTCATTCTTTGGCTACGAGTATTTATTAACTTTCATTGATGATTTCTCTAGACGCACTTGGGTATACTTCTTAAAACTCAAGAGTGAAGTCTTTAACATGTTCCTAGCCTTTAAGGCCTTTGTTGAGAAACAATATGGACATCAAATTCTTAAGCAAAGATCTGATAATGGTGAAGAATATGTTAACAACAAATTCATCAACTTTTGCACTCATCATGGAATTCAATTGCAACATATTGTTCCATATACTCCACAGAAAAATGGTGTAGCTGAAAGGAAGAATCTCACCTTAAAGGAAATGGCTAATTGTATGCTTCAATCTAAAAGACTTAGCTTTAATTTTTGGGCAGAAGCAATTAACTGTGAAAATTACATAGTAAATCACACTCCTACTAAGTCTTTAAAGAATATCACTATAGAAGAAGCATGGAGCTCAATTAAGCCAGATGTAAGTCACTTTCATGTTTTTGAAAGTGAAGCATGGGCCCATATTCCAGATGAGAAACATAAAGCCTTAAAACCTAAGAGTGAAAAATGTTTTTTTGTTGGATATTTTGAAGATGTCAAAGGATATAAACTTCTTCAACCTAAATCCAAAAATGTTATCATTAAAAGAGATGTAAAGTTTTCTGAAAATATATCGACCTACGAGCCTAGTTCAGTAAATGTGCCACCTCTCTCTATCCCTTCTACTTCTAAAAAGATTCCTTCTTTAGATGATGACAACAAGGATGAAAATCCTCTCCCACCTTATCGAGATCCTCCTTCATCTCCTTGGCTTCCAAAATGGGTCCACACTACTCAGGATGCAGCAGGTGCTCTTGTAGGTGATCCTACATATTAGCGTCGTACACGTTCTCAGTTCTATAGAGCCTCTTCTTTACTGGCTCAAGCTTTAGCAAATTGTGATCTTGACATGTTTGAAAAAGCTTTAGGTCATCCAGATTGGGACACAATTATGAACAAAGAATATCGTTCATTATTGGAAAATGATACATGGGACCTTGTTCCTCTTCCAAAGGGACGAAAACTTGTTAGATGCAAATGGGTTTACAGAACCAAGTTTGGACCAAATGGAAATGTTGATAAACATAAAGCTCGTCTTGTTGCTAAGGTTTTTTCACAAGTTGAAGGCATTGACTATACTGAAACCTTCTCCCTTGTTTCCAAAATGAAGTCTATCTGCCTTGTTCTTTCCCTTGCTGCCTCTTTCAAATGGGAAGTCCATCAGATGGATGTTAAATCTACCTTCTTGCAAGGGGACTTGCATGAAGAAATCTATATGTAACAACCTCCTGGCTTTATACAAACATACTCCAACATTGTATGTCATCTTCAGAAATCCTTTTATGGTCTCAAGCAAGCCCCTCAAGCTTGGTATGCCAAAATTGATAACTTTATTTTACATACTAGCTTTTCTAGGTGTCATTATGACAATACTATCTACACCAAGAAAGTAGGTAAGTCTCTTATAATTCTTGTTCTTTATATTGATGATCTTATCCTTACTAGTAGTGATCCCAACCTTATAAACCATGTGAAGTTCATCCTTAAATAACAATTTGAAATGATAGACTTAGGACACTTGCATTATTTTCTTGGTCTTCAAGCCTTGCAATCCAAAGAAGGTATTTCCTTTTCCTAGTCCAAGTATGCATGTGATCTTCTACGCCACTTTCACATGGAAGATTGTAAGCCAACCCCTTCTCCCTTCCAGTCTAGAACCAAACTTTTAGTCACTTGTACTTCCCCTGAAGTTGATGCTACCTTATTCCATCATCTTGTTGGAAAATTTTTGTATATGACCCATACTCTTCCTGACCTTTCTTTGTTGTTGGCCTTGTTGCTCAGTTTATGCAAAACCCATATGAAAGTCATTGGAAAGAAGCCAAAATAATACTTCGTTATGTTCGAGGTACAATTTAGTTTGAAGTTCATTACAGTGCAGAAGCATCTCCTCTGTTGGTTCGTTTCACTGATTCTAATTGGGTTGGTGACCCTAATGATCATAAGTCTACTGCAGGTTCTGTCTTCACTCTTGGTTCTAGAACTATTACATGGGCTTGCAAGAAACAAAGTGCCATTTCTCTTTCTTCGGTAGAAGTAGAGTATCATAGTGTCATTGAAGCTAGTAAGTAAGCCCTGTGGCTTTGTCAGATCCTATTAGAGTTTGGTTTTCAGCAACAGCATCTGACTACACTTTCATGTGATAATCAAAGTGCCACTGAACTATGCAAATATCTAGTCCAAGATCAATGCATCAAACACATTGAACTACACATGCACTTCATCGGAAAGCTCATTCATGACCATGTTCTTGAAGTGCAATAATGTTCAACCGATGATCAAGTTACAAACACCTTTACAAAGCCTCTCACAGAGGCGAAGTTTACTAAACTTCGATTTATGGTTGGAGTTCAAGAAGTTGTCACTAGGGGGGGATAGGCTCTACTGCTTCCTTCCTTCTTCTATTATGTCATCTTTGTTCATCCTTCAATCCTATCCCAGGTTGTTCTTAAGGGGGGATGTTAGGATATTCCGACACATAGGAAATAATTAAGTATAACTTGGTCCAGTATATGGTTAGGTAAAATATGTTTCTTTAGTATGTATTTTTTGTAACTTATAATCTAATGCTCACAATATGTTCTAGACATGAAGTGGTCTGACGGTTCATTCTCTCCTCGGTATTACCAATACTTGATCTGTGGCTTAACACCCGATTGGTCCATGATCTCTATTTAAAGAGCATGGAGGGTCATTTGTTAGGTGTCCTTTCATGAGAGAAGCTTATGTAAATTTTCTTTCTTTTACTCTAATAAAATTTCTGAAGTGGCCGTGTTGGCTCAAGCCATGGACTATTTCCCTCTTTGAGGGTTTTAACCACGTCAAGAATACTGGTGTACTGATCTATGATTTGTTTGTGAGTTGTATTTTTTGGTGTTCTATCTAAGGAACTTACCCTAACAATGTAAACTTTGAAACAGGAATTGATAGATTACCCGTTTCGTTGAGGTAGCAAAAAAGAACTGATTTTAAAAAGTGGTGATATAGAATACATTTTTTTATATATAATATATATAATTAATATATAATATATATATACTATATATTATATATATAGATTTTACGCTCATATTTTTGACACTTTAAAATTTCTTATGTATCAAGTATAAATATTTGTTTTTAAATATTAGTGATTTTCATGTTGATTTTGAAACGTGTTGATGCAGCATCAACCCTTTTTTTAGAGGGCTTATTTTTGACACTTTAAATTTTTTAATTTATTAAGTATGGATAATTTTTTTTAAATGTTATATTTTTTGACACTTTAAAATTTTTTATGTCCATTTTTTTTTAAATCGTGATTACTTAACAAACTTTCTAGTTGTCTTATTTTTCTTTTTTTTAAATGTTGATTACTTAAAAAAGGAAATATAAAATATATATAAAAACAACAAAAAATTTATTTCATAAATACAAACAGAAAAATTTTAAAAAAACATTAACAAAAAACCTAAAAAATAAAAATTTTAACTGTTTTTTTTTTTGAGTATATTTGTTTTCTTGGGTGTGTTAAAAATGTTTTTAAATCTTAATTTTTTTTAATCTAATTTTTTTTAATTTTTTTTTTTTTTTTTGTTAATTGTTTTTTAAAATTTTCCTATTTTATTTATTTATAGTTTCATTAATTTTATTTTATTTTCCAATACATTTTTTAATGTTTTTTATTTTTTTTAAATATGTTTTTATTATATTTTATTTCTTTCTATTTCTTTTAATTTTGTTTTTAGTTTTTTTTATTCTTATATTTTATAGGTTTGATTTTATTTTCTTTCTTAACATTTTTATGATTGATTCTTTTTGTTATTTTTATTATTATTATTTTTTATTTATTTCTTATGTTTGATTTTTTGTCTTATATATATATTTATATTATATAGTATATATATATATAGTATATATATTATATATATATATATTATTTTAATTCTATGTTTTGTTTTTTAATATATTTTTTATTTATGTTTTTTTTTTTTTTTAAAATTTTTATTTTTATTTTTTTATTATTTTAATTTTTTAATTTTTATTATTCTTTTGAAATTTTTTAATGTCTTTCGGAGTCATAATAAAATATTTTATGCCATTATTTCAAAATGTTGAAAATTTACCCTAGAAAAGAAAAAAAGTGTTATTCCAGCATCAACACTTCTCATTTTCAGGGTGGCTTTTGCACAAAAAATGGTTTTCACTACCATTTTTAAAACATGTTGAAAATTTACCCTTAAAAAAATTTTTATTCCAATATCAACACTTTTCGTTTTTAGCATTGTTTTTCATGTTTTTTGGCGTTTTTTTGCTAGAGTTCCCATTTTGAGTTTATAGTTCTCATTTCAATGTTTAAATTGTTCCCTGTAAATTCCTACAAAATTAACTAATTGGAGAGAAATATTGATTCACCCCCCTCTCAGTATTTCCAACAATTAGTATCATAGCAAATTCCTTCAATCGCCACGTAACTATTAAAAGGAAGGAAAATCTAAGAGGAATCAAGATGGGAAGGTCCAGGAAACAAGTATCCAAATAATCAAAGGAAGTATTTGATATTGCACTAGTTTTAGAATTTTTTTTAGTGACTGAAGAATATTAGGTTGGCCTAGTTCCATTCTTCAATGAGACAGGATATGCATCTTGGCTCATTGATATGAGATTCCATTTGTGGAAAGTTGGTCATAAAGTACGGAAGTCAGTCTTTGATGAAAGCATAACTACAAAATTAACAGAATATGATGCAATAGCTATGAAGATCATATTGAGTGGTTTGTCAAATTCAATAAAAGACAAAGTGGGTAAATGTTCATCAACGAAGATCTTTGGAACAAGTTATATATTCTTTATGAGAAACTTCTATTTGATATTGTCAATTCAAGTGAAGAAAAGAGTAGCTCATTTTATGAAGAAGAAGATGTTCCAAAGAAATCAACGAAGAAAAATCAAATACTCAAATAAGAAGTTTCCCTTATAAGACTTCAAGTTGAGGGAGCAAAGAATAAAGAGGAAATATTGACAAGCCAATTAGAGGATTTGATTTAGAGGTACTTGACAGAAGTTAGTCAAAATAAAAAGGGAAATGGCGCAATTCTAACTGAAATAAATAGAATCAGGGAATGGAAAAAGGAACACTTGTAGGATATTAAAAGGAAAGATCAAGAAATGACTCAGTTAAAGATGAAGGCAAATGAAGTAGGTAAAGCTACATGGGACGAAGGCACAAGCTCCAAGTCCCCGCATAGAAATATTGATGAGAAGGATAACATATGGATCCCTCAAAGTCCAAATCGAAATAAAGGACAAAATAAGGTTAAAAACATTGCAACTTTAAGAAGTAATGTTGAAAGATTTAAGGACAAGGATCAACCAAAGGTTGTACCTCCTCCAAGGAAGAATGTCTACAAAAGATCATACAAGTACCCTAGCATGTTTAATGGTTATTGTTTATCATGTTCTAACTTTGGGCATATGGCTAGGGACTCCAAAATGTATGGCAAGGATTATTATCAAAGACATTATGAAAAACCTAGAAGTATGTTTGCAGGACCGCAAGATAGATTTCATAATGACTTTACAATAGAAAGTACATGTCATTCAGTCCCAACATTGAATGTTAAAAATGCCATAACTATAGGCATAGAGCTCATGATTGCATGTACAAAATGGAACCTTCCATGAAAGACAACCCTAACACTAGGTACAGGAAGGTTTGAAGAAAAAAACAAAAGAAAGAAGACCAAGAAAATGAGAAAGTCTTAACATTCATGCTTTCAGGTTTTGTAAAATAGAAAGGTCATGATGAATCTACAATGGAATATGACAAGGTTCAGGATGATCCAACTAAGAGTTGGTTCATACGTTTATGAGGGAACATTTTGATGACTCTTTGTCCTATGAAAGTTAAATAGGGTGAGTCTATATAGCAGTGATTGCACTTTTGAAGATCTACCCTTTGAACAAGATGACAGGTGGAAGATATGAAGAAGTTGTCAAAGAAAGGATGAGCATGGTGGGTAGATTATTTAGCTTATGAATTAGTAGAAGTCATATTTCAACATTTAATGACTTGTTGTTATTGATTCATATCGATAGGTATATTCTGTGGTGGCAAACCATGAGAAACATATCATGTCAGGGAGAGAGAAGTAATCCAAGAAAGAAAGGTATATAGTAGGAAGACATGGGAAGGCATTTCATCAAGGGAAGTAACCCTTTTCCATTGATGTCAACACAATAGAGAAATCAAGAGAAGAAGATTGAGACATGGAGTCAAGGAGATCAGTGATCACAAGGGAAGTGTGTGTTTCCATCAATGACAAAGGGGGAGATTGTTGAATGGTGTTGTCATTGGTGCCAACATGAGTGTTTGAACGCTCTTAATTGTTGAGAAGTTAAGCAAGAAAGGCTCAATTTGGCTTTGCCGGGTAAAATTAAGTAAATTCGAAATTTTCACATCAACAAACAACTTGGAGATAGTTAACTAAGGTGACATGGCTCTTGTCACCTAGTTGGCTTAGTAAATTCGAGTTAGAGGGCTTGGAGTTCAGTCATGCATGTGTGATTTCTAATTTGTAGCAATCCAATTTAGTATTTCTAGCTGTATTCAGGTAAACTAGTTCCAACAGTTGATAGAATTAGTTGGAGGTCAATTGTGAAGTGGGACAATAGTCTAACTCAGTGATCATCCAGTTAACTAATCAATCAAAAAAAAATAGGTAAGGCATGCAAGGAATTTGAGTTCCTTAATTGTGGTGTAGATTCCATGCAATGTAACATCAGTTGTAGACTAATTTTGAGTGTACAGGTGTTGCATGCAGGAAGTTGATCAAGCCTTGGAATTGTGCGAGGAAAGAGGGACTTCCCTATTGTTTAGGAGATTGAATTTACTTAGATTTTCACAAGGAAATTGGAGCTCAGGTGGAGGCAGAAATTGTCTAAGCCTGGGTCATAGCTTTTAATTGAGAAGAGAGAACAGTTATTTGCTTGTAGGTTGACCTCAGAGTGAGAAAGCAATTGTAATACATTCTCTATTCATTTTATCAATGCAAGCAGGCTTAAGGGGTTATTACTTCTTGGTTTCCCATAAATAAATCTATATAATTGTGTAAGTGATTGATGCATGTTTGTGAATATTGTTCTAAATTGTGAATTAATTTATGCAGAGCAGTAGAGTAGAAATGTGTCTCTTGATTTAGATTAAATTTCTTGAGAAGTTGCAATTCTATCACCATATTTCTACATGGTATCATAGCATGATTCACATTAGAATAAGAATTTCAAATTTGTTACTCAGGAGGTTTGAATTTGCAGCTTCAGCCTAGTAGGATTTCTTCAGGGTTGGGAAAATTACCTTTAATGGACTGAGATTAGAATATGCCTTGAGAGGAAGCTCGAATTTCATTGCCTGGGAGGATTGCATGGAGGTAGTTCTTGATGAAAATGGATTGTTGGAATATATCAAGATAGGCATTACAAAACTAGGATAAGTTGATGCCTAGAACCTAGCCCAATGGAAGAAAGATGTAGCCAAGCTTAGGAGAATAATCTTGGAGGGAGTGAGAGACCACATTGTCTCAAATATCCATGGGAAAGAAAATCCATTCACAATGTGGAAGGAATTGACTGAGCTATTCAAGAATAGCAATGACCATAGAAAATTGGCCCTTGAAGTCAAACTTTGAAACACTAAGATGCAGAGGAATGATACTATTTCGCAGTATCTCACCAGATTTACACAAGTTTGGGATAAGCTTGGAGGGGTTGGATTGAATGTTGTGGAAGATGACTTGGTGATCCTAGCTCTTCTATGCCTTCCCAAAAGCTGGCATAGCTACCAATACTCAATGAACGAGTGGGAGAAATTACTGAATTGGGAATGCTTATGGTCTGATTTGATACAAGAAGAAACCAAGTGAAATACCAGAGATGGAAGTTCATCCAAGGGGAGAGGATGAAGAAAATTTTGCATCAGATGGAAAGGGAAAGAAGGGAAAAGGGAATAAATCTAAAACCAAACTAGATTCCAGCCAAGCCGGTAAGACTAAATACTTGTCCAAAATAAAATGCTTCAATTTTTATGAATTCGGGAATTATGCTACAAAGTGTCCACATAAAAAGTCTAGTAAGAAGAACTCAGGAGGAGTAGTAGGTGAAGCTTTGGATTCACAGTTCAAGTTAGATTTCACCTTGATCGCATGCATGGCTAGCACTGTGATGTGGAGTGTGTGGTACTTGGACTCAGGTGCCTAGTACCACATGACAAGGTGTATATATTTTTTCTGCGACCTGGAGGAGGAAGATCTCCAAATTGAGATTGGGGATGATGGAAGGTACAATGGTACCGAGATTGGTACAATAACCTTTCAGAGGGATTCAAGATCCCCTCTTTTCATCAAAGATTTCATGTTTGTTCCAGACCTAAAGGAGAACCTCATTTCTATAGTAGTTTTGGAATATCGTGGCTATGATGTGATCTTTAGTAAAGGGAAAGCATTTCTAAGATGCATAACTACTAGGCATGTGAAGTAGATCGAGGTTTGTGTGAAGAACCTGTATAAACTTGATGTGGAAGATTGTGATGCATTAAGCAATAAGGTATAGAAAGTCTAGAGTTGTGATGTGAGTGAATTCTGGCATAGGAGATTAGGCCATTTGCATTATGGCACCTTAAAAAGTATGCAGAAAATAACCAATGGCCTCCCTAAAGGAGCACGTGAGTAACAGGATGTCTACAAGGGTTTTATCTTGGGGAAGTATGTGAAATATACATTCTATGATTGAGAGAAAAAAGCACATGAAGTCTTGGAGAGAATCCAATATGATGTTTTTGGACCCTTCTCGACAACCTCCACTTCCAGACATAAGTACTATGTTATTTTTACTGATGATTTCTCAAAAAAGTGTTGGATCTTCTTCATGCAGAAGAAGGATGAGACATTCTCAAAATTTGTGGAATTCAAGGCACTAGTTGAGAAAGAGACCGACAAGAAGGTGAAGGCTCTTAGGATCGAAAATGGAGGTGAGTATGTTTCGAATGAATTCACATATTTTTATGTGAAAGAAGGCATTCAGAGAGAGCTGACAACACCCCACAACCCACGGGGTAGCTGAGAGGAAGAATCAGAGCATTGTGGGAGCTACAAGAGCTATGCTACATGGCCAAGGCATGTCACTGCATTTGTGGGCAGAGGCATGTAACATAGCAATCTACTTGTAGAACTAGAGTCCTCACTAGATTCTTGGTATGATTACATTAGAGGAGGGTTTCTCGGGGAAAAATTTGGATGTGTTTCATTTCATAATTTTTGGAGCCTCTGTTTATTGCCATGTCTCCAAATATTCGAGGAAGAAACTTGAACTGACAACATAGTTGGTAGATTTTGTGGGTTACACTGAAACTCCACACAATTACTGAGTGTACTTAGCTTCTCTAAGAATGACAAGTTTGTGAAGGGATGTAAATTTTGATGACGAGAAAGCAATGAAATGCTCTCTTGAGAGGGAGCTTCAGATCCCACTAGAAGAGGAGATTCTAGCTCCAAAGGAGGAGCCTCAAGAAGTTGTGGAGCAACCACAAATGGAGGAGCAAAGAGGAGGAAAAGTTGAGACATCCACTCAAGTAGAACCATCTAGAGAAGGTAGAAATAGAACCAGGAAAGCTAATAGATTATTGCAGGATGCGAGGGAGAATGTGGGAGCTCCTTTAAAATTTGTGTAGGAAAAGGAGGTCACCTGAGATGTATGCTAGCTACATGGCTGTAATGACTAAGCTTGCAACGATTGAGCCATCCTCTTTTGAGGAAGCAGTTGAGCAACCAATTTGGGTTAATGCAATGATGGAAGAATACAAATCGAGTGTGAAGAATAGTATTTGGGAATCGGTCCCAAGGTTGGAAGATAAATCAGTTGTGGGCTCAAAATGGATCTTCAAAGTTAAGCATGTTGTAGACGGAAGCATACAGAAGTATAAGGCCAGATTTGTGGCTAAAGGATTCTCTCAAGTTGAGGAAATTGACTATGAGGAAACCTTTTCTCCCATAGCAAGGTATTCATCCATTAAATCAATTTTTGCACTAGCTCCACATATGGGGTGGAAAATCCACTAGATGGATGTCAAAATAACATTTCTCAATGGTGTTATTGAGGAGGAAGTGTACATCGAGCAACAAGAAGGTTTTTATACATTTGATCGAGAGTCTCATGTGTGCAGGCTCAGGCAAGCATTATGCGATCTCAAACAGGCACCCCGAGCTTTATACACTCGGATCGACATTTATCTCACTAGATTGGGCTTCACCAAAAGTGAAGCAGATGCAAAACTCTACCATATTTTGGTATAAGCTAAACTGCCTATCATTTTTATATATGATCATGATTTAATATTGACATGTGATGAGAAGTTGATCATCTCTTGCAAGGAGGACCTTGCAAGGGAATTTGAGATGAAAGAAATGAGTCTCATGCACTACTTCCTCGAGTTGGAAGTATGGCAAGGTGATGGGGAATTGTTTGTATCTCAAGGAAATTATGCCACCAAGATACTACAGATATTTCGCATGGAGAGTTGTAAGCCCATGGAGATACCTCTAGCAACCATCTGGAGGAAGGAGATTTCCACTGCAAGTGAAGAGGTCGATGCTACCATTTACCAACATCTAGTGGGTTCACTGATGTATCTTGTGAACACACAACCATATATGTGCTATGCAATCAACTAGCTGAGCCGAGTTATGGTTAGGTCACTCAAGTTGTATTGGAAAGTAGCAAAGCATTTTTACGGTACCTCAAAGGCACTGCCCAACATGGATTATGGTATAGATGGATAGAGGGAGTGAAGTTGTGTGGCTTCATAGATGCAGATTGGGCAGCGAGTTTATCCGACCGAAAGAGTACATCAAGTATAATTTTCAATGTTGGGTCTGTGGAAATTTCCTAATACATCAAGAAACGGAGGTTTGTCGTGCTCAACTCGATATAAGCTAAATACATGGTTGAAAATCAAGCAACATGTGAGGTGATCTAGATGAGAAAGATACTTGTGGGACTATTCGGTCAGGAGATGGATCCAACTATGATATTGTGAAAATTAGAGTTACATTAAGCTTTCTAAGAATCTGGTATTTCATTATTGATCCAAGCATATAGATATTTGGTATCATCATTTACAGGACTATGTGCAAAGAAGGATAAAGTTGCTACAATACATTTTGACCAAGGAACAAGATGTTAACATATTAACAAAGGCTTTGTCAAGAGGGAAGTTTGAATTCCACAGGTGTAGGATAGGGGTGGTTGATAATCCCTTTCTTGCTAAGAGGGATTGTTGAGAAGTGTAGCAAGAAAGGCTCAATTTGACGTTGCCTTGGTCAAATTGAGTAAATTTGAAATTTCCACATAATCAGACAACTTGGAGGTAGTTAACTAAAATGACATGGCTCTTGTCACTCAGTTATCTTAGTAAATATATTTAAAGGGCTTGGAGTTTAGTGATGCATGTGTGATTTCTAATTTGTAGCAATCCATATCAGTTATTTCTAGTTGTATTCAGTTAAACTAGTTCCACTTGTTGATAGAACCAATCGAAGGTCAGTTTTGTAGTGGAACAAAAATGTAACTCAATGATCACTCGGCTAACTAATCAATCAACCAAAAATAGCTAATGCTTGCAAGTAATTTGAGTTCCTCAACTGTGGTGAAGATTCCAAGGTAGTGTAACATCAATTGTACACTAGCTTTTGGTGTACAGGTGTTGCATGCAGACATTTGATCAATCCTTGGGAATTGCGTAAGGAAATAAGGACTTTCTACTGTTTAGGAGATAAAGTTTTCTTAGATTTTCCCGAGGAAATACGAGTTCAGGTGAAGGAAGAAATTGACTAAGTCTGGGTCAAAGCCTTTAATTACGTAGAAAGAACATTTATTCACTTGCAAGTTAATCTCAAAGCGAGCAAGCAATTGTAATACATTCTCTATTCATTTGATTAATGCAAGCATGCTTAAGGGGTTTTTGCTTGTTTGTTTCCCCTAGATAAATTTGTGTACTTGTATATGTGAATGATGCATGTTTGTGAACGTTGTTCTAAATTTTGTGAATTAATTTCTGTAGAGTAGTAAAGTAGAATTGTGTCTCTTGATTTATATTAAATTTCTTGATCACTTACAATTCTATCACCATATTTCTATATTAATATCCATCTAGTTTGCATCAATTAAAAGCTCGAGTGGCCAAGAAGCCCCAGAAGCCCCACACTTTATGAAGGTTTCGAGGATGTGGTGTAATGAATATTCTTTAAGGACCATCATAGTTTGATGCTCCTTATTGTACTAATTCCAACATTATATGGCACGTCTCGTGGTTCCTCATGGTTTGCAAGATATGCCAAATTAAAGATGATGCCTCTTTCTTGTGGTCAAGGAACTCAACTAGTCATATGATGTGGCAATTTATTAATAGCTATTTTTTTCATTAAAAAATAAATAAATAATTTGTGGCTCAAGAAATTTGTTGAGGGAATTAAATCAATTTTTGGATCAAATTTTTGGCTCCAAAGCCAAATTCAAAATTTCAAATTAAAATATTTTGGCTTTCCTCCAAAATTTTCAAGTTGGCCTTCCCTCTAGAAGGCACCTCAACTTCTATATAAAGGAGACTTTTTATCCCTCATTCATCAAGAAATCAAGTAATATAAAGTGGATCTATGGCCTCTTGAGTAGTCACGCCAATATAGAGAGGAAACAATTAGAATGGTTGAAGGGTATTGGGCATTAAAATTCTACCTTTTTCTTTTTTGGTTATTCACTTAGATATAGGGCATTTTCTGTGACACTTTGAGATCATTCTCTTACGTAGAGGTCAAAAGAAGAATGATACATACTATATGAGTTTCACTGGATAAGGCATGCCTCTTGCATCAACTCACATGATGTTGCTCTGAAATTTTGAGGCTAAGAAATCAATGCACACAAGTGTTCCTCATTTTTCTAGTTTGAGAATATATTTGTGTAATATGATTCATGGTCACCCTTGATATGATGTGATGAGACTAATAGACATTTGATTGATGTCATTTCTAGTCGAAATTCAAAATGTGGCAAAGATCCTAGATAATCTGTTACAATAATTTGAGCGCATAGTCTCATGGTATGTATGATGGAATAAATTCATGTGATTACAGTCACTTGTGTATATGATATCTAACTGGCAGTTGCTCTGTCAAAATTTCAGTGCAATGATGATATAGAGATTTTGTAGGCTATTCTTTACACAAATGTGATCTAGGCATAGTTTGTATATGTGGATGCAACTTCTATGCTTGGAAGAATTTCAATAAATATTTAATCATATTTAAGTTTGTTAATTAGATAAAATATTTATAGAGTTCAAACTATGAATGTTTCCCATAACAAATAAACTCTCATAGTGTATTGTACATGACATGCAAAGCTAAGCCAAAGCAGAGGTATCGTTGTTAATCAAGGAGAACCTATGTATGGAGAGGAGTGTTTTGGAGCATTATCATTGGATTGATCTTGGGTTTAAGTGTATGATGTTGTGCATAAATACCTTCTCTAGTGATCAACATGGTTGTGTGATAAAAGGCCAATATGTTGTTGGGACGTTGATATTTTGGTGTGGATGGAAATATCAGTACATTTTATGTAGTAATTGTGTGTTTGATCTGAAATAGTTATGGATCAGATATCAAGGTTGTAAAACACGTTTTATTGTTGCTAAGATTGTTGACAGTTTCTCCATTGCACATTTGGGCATGCACAATAGTAAGTATTTACAGGCATAAGGACAATTTATGAAGAATAGGGTTCGACTGTAGCTGACTTATATGACTAAATAAATCCTACATATGATATTGATTGGATTTTCACCTTTTATGTTGATGCCATTTGGAGTTTCGTCGTTTACTGTTGGTCACTATTGTAATGTTTTTGTTAAGCCAGGGTTTGGTTGTGAGCATGTATGGCTGCTGAAGTTGATGGACGTTGGGGCTCATCATTTGATATATTGTTAGATAGAGCTTACATGTATAAAAATCATTGATGTTGTGGTAGCGTAAAAGAATTATTTGTTGAGTTCAATATTGACTATAATAGAAACAATGAATGTACAATATTCCATTGGCAACAATGACACATTGTGTTACTAATGAATAATGAAGTATAATTGTTGATATTACAAGAGGTATGGTAGTAAAAGGGATTTATATTGAGGCTATTGACTTGTTTGTAAATAGAAAAATAGAGTGAATCCAAGGTTTGACAGTGTTGATATGATTGGTAAATCTAGGGTCTAATTTATTAAGTAAAAGTTTGGATTACAGAAGACTGGTTGGTCTGTTGATATGAAAAGAGAGCATGTTGTTGTAGATGTATTAAGCAATAAAGAGCATTGGCTATGGTAAGCATTCTTGATCAAAAATTTTGTCACTATGACTTGACAGAATTGACGATCTACGACCTAGGGTTTGTGTGCAAAAAGGATATCATGTTGATGGATCGTTGAATAGATTGACATACTTGAGAATTGTTGTTGATGTTAGTGTTGTTTGGCCAAATTTTTGAAATGAAGTTAAAGTTTTTCAATAAAGAGTAGTGTGTTATGATGTTGCTGAGTAGTGCTAGGGTTTCACAATTTTGCAGAGATCAGATTGACTGTCGAACAGACATTTGATGCAACTAGGGTTTTGGTATTTGATTTGATTTGAGCAGAAGCTTGCACTACAGATCTATTTGTGCAGTTAGAATATGATGAGCTAGGATGATTGGGTTGAATGGCTTGATGGATATATTTGATTGTTGGGCAGAAGTTTTGTTGCAATTACTTTTGTATTAATTTTGAGCATAGAGGGATCCAGTCTGAAAATTGTGAAACATGATCAGTCATGATGACTTGAAGGTCAAAGCCTTTAGGGCAAGTAGCAACTTGTTGAATAGGGTGGCAGGGTGGTGCAAGGTGGTAAAGTGGAGTCTCCTTTAAGTTGGAATCTAAGAACACTTAAGGGTAGCAGGGCGATGCTAGGATAGGTTGGAGCCTGCATAAAGAGTTGTAGCACCCCTCCAATTGGAGCTGGTAAACAGGGTGTTGGAGCATCCTTCGGGTTAAAGCTTGTAGATAGGACATTGGAGTGTCCTTTAGTTGGAGTTGAAAATATTAGAAGTTGAAGCTTCCTAATTGATGTAAATTTTGAAGACAAATATTAAGAAGTGTTCAGTTGTTTTTATCTTGAAAGGATTTCCACCTAAAATCTTTGGTGTACTATATTTATTGTTGTTCATTGTTGAATGATATTGCTAATTGTTTTATTTTTACTTGATGCTAATAATAATTAATGCTTCGTGAAGTCAAACTTAACTAATTGAAGAGAAATATTATTCACCCCCTCTCAATTGTGAAATGTTTGTAAGTTGAGTAGGTGATTAAGGAGAAGCTCCATCATATGAAAAATAAAGGAAAATATTGTAATTTTGTAATGGATCATAACATAATAATTAGTCCTTTAAGTAGTCAGTCATATTATTCATTAAAGACATGATATATGGAAACTTCTCGTAGGTTCACATTAATTAACAAATATTTATTTATTCAACATTTGATTTTCAAGCATAATTGAAGAACAATATGAGAGGCCTCTAAATAATTTTATATGGGAGATGAATGAAGCTTTTGTTGGCTAAAACCTGAATCACTAGCATATACAATTGCAAATTTTATATTTGAGCCTAGAATTGCTCTCAACCCTTGGTTAAATATCCAT
>APFE031709115.1:106087-123813 GCA_000404065.3 Pinus taeda
AGTAAAATCAAAATTACAATTAGCTCATCAATATATGTGAAGAAACAGTTTAATAAAAATTAGATTGATATAAAATAAATCCCTTTGTAAATGGATCTCAATCCTAAATACTCTTTTTAATTTTTTATTAAAATAATATTAAATATTTCACATACTTTATAAATAAAAATAAAAATATTATACATTTAATCAATACAAGTACAAAATTAATGTAATTATTAACAACTAAGGTTATCCTCACAATTAATTTAAAGATGTTTTAATAACATACTCTTTCAACTTAGCCATACTCCTTTGCCTCACTTTAAATTATAAAATAAGTTTCTTTTAAAGGTAAAGAAACACACGATACACAAAAAGCAAACAATATACGCAAAAAGTTTCAGTCAATTCGATTTGAGGACTCACACGATGATCAGTGTGAGGATTTATTAAGATGGAGGCAATATATCCTATTTATATTTTTTATATTTTGAGTACAAATCACAATAAAGGTGTATATCTGACACTAAGTTATAGTGAATGTATTGTGAAGCTAATATATGTGGTAATGGGTAATTTTGTTATAAATTTTTAATGAGTTATTTAAGTTGAGTTAAATAAAATATTAGAGTTTTCAAAAAATTAATAGGTAATAAATATTGTTTTATTTTATATAATTTAAAATTATTGATTAAAATTATTAAGTATTTTATATTATTAATGAATTTAATATAAAATTAATTTATCTCTTTTATAGATAATTGGGTAAATTTCCAAAAGCTTATTATTATTTGGATGGGTGGTTCGTTTCATGTTAGTCATTAGTAAATTTTTAAATTTTTACCATTATTTTGATGGGTGCTTACTCATGTTTTAGGGTGACAGTTAGTCCATGTAATTGGTTTCCAGTTATGTGAATGTAAAAATTACTGCAACCCCTCCTGTCAAACACAATTATAGAATCAAACTCACTATGTAAAAGTGTTAATGAGATATTAGCATCAATTATGTAGCAATGGCAGAGGCTCAATATGAATTGAAAATAACTATGACAAGTACTAAGATACAATTAACTATTAATACTAACTTGAATTCAATGGTTTTACTTTAATTTAGTTATGTTTGATACCATATATAACTCACTACATAAAAGTGCTAATGAGATATCAACATCAATTATATAGCAATGGAAGAGGCTCAATATGAATTGAAAATAACTATGACAACTACTAAGATACAATTAACTATTAATACTAACTTGAATTCAATGATTTTACTTTAATTTACTTATGTTTGAACTAAGCATTAGAGACTAGTTACTATGTAGCATTTGTCTAGATTCAATTTTTGCAAATGATATAAAGAATATTGACACTATTGATACGACATGTATATTCTTCATATAAAATATACAATATTGTACATATTTAAATAAAAATATCATTAATTTAATTTATAAACATTATTAAAAATTTAAATTAAAAATAAATAAATATAAATTTTTAAACCAATGTTTGAAAACTAATTAAATTAAATTTTAAAAATTTCTCATTTTATGTTATTATATTTTTATTTTATTTTATTCTATTTATTTATTTTTGCATTTCTTGTTATCTTTTTACCTATTTATCTTTTATTTAAAATTTATTTAAGCATGGTTTGTTTTGTCTTTCTTAATATTATTTCTAATTATTTTTGTTGTTTAGATTTTTATTGTTTTTATTTCATTTTATTATTGTATTTTACTTAACTTTAATATATTTTTTTTTGTTCCTTTGGTTTTTGTTTTTATATTGGTTAGTTGTTTATTTATTCTATTTAATTTGTTTTTGTTCTTTTCTTTATTTATTAGGACTACTTGATGTCTTTTTTATCTCTTTTAATTTCTTTAATTTCATGACTTTTCCTTTTTTAGTTACCTACCTTTCTTTTCATTTTTATTTACTTTATCTTTCACTATTTATTTATTCATTGATTTATTCCTAGCTTCCTTCTCTGGACTATGATGTCCTATGATTAAAAATAGGCTATCTATGGATTTTCCGAATCAACATTTCAAACCCTAATCATAGAAATCTCCAGCAAATTTCATTCCTCTTATTATTTAATGAATTTGAAATTAATACAAAAAATTATACTAATATATGTATAAATATTTTATATTATCTCTTTATTTATTAAAACTCTCATTACATTAAATGTAAACATAAATAATTTAAATTTTAACATTTTTTAAAAATGTAACATAAATAATTTAATACAAAAAGTTATTTATAATATATAATTTTATGTCCATATAAAATGTGATGTTCTTTTTTTTAAAAATATTTTAATAATAAATTATAATTAAATATATTAATTAAGTTTATTTTGTATAATAAAAAAATAATTATGAAATAACTCAAGATCGAAATACTGTAAAATCTATGAAAACTAAAAAGAGTCCCAAAAAAATTACTACTCCATAAGAAAAACAAACAAAGAAACAAACAGCACTTTACTCCCTACCACAAACATCACTTTGCTTCTGGTCATTTGAAGACAACATCACTTCACTTTTCCTCACTCGAAGACAATAAGACGAGTTCAACACGATCTAGATGTTAACAAAATACCAAAAGTGATGTGAATATATTAACTCATATGTTTCCAGAAACGCCTGCAACCCAACTCAGCGTTCAATGAACTCAGCGTTTTAAATCAGTGGCCAATGCATCTCCAATCATTGAATCTCAGATCTTTTATCGTTACAATACTCCTTTCGCTATGAAGTTGTGGAACCAATTTGTGAGATCCCAATATCCATCAATAATCTCATTCACCATATACATTCTTTGTGGCAAATTATTACACCACGACAACCATGAAGCATTATCTTTGATATTGGCTGGAGTTCATCCACATGGCTTACCTAATGTGCATCATAACATCCAACAACCTGCAATCTGTAATACTCCAAGAAGAAAGTGGGTCCACTAATGGAGGCTGCAATCTGTAATACTCCAAGAAGCAAGTGGGTCCAATAATATATATAAATCTCCTCTTGAACTCCTGTACAACGCTGCACACCATGATTTTTTGAGAATATGTTTACAGCGTTGACATCATCTGTTATGTCAGGTATCAAGCTAAGCCTGAGTACTCGAAGAGCTTCACTTTTTCTCACTTGAAGACAATAAGACGAGTTCAACACGATCTAAATGTTAACAAAATACCAAAACTGATGTCAATATATTAACTCATACGTTTCCAGAAACGCCTGCAACCCAACTCATCGTTCAATGAACTCAGCGTTTTAAATCGTGGCCAATGCATCTCCAATCATTGAATCTCAGATCTTTTATCGTTACAATACTCCTTTCGCTATGAAGTTGTGGAACCAATTTGTGAGATCCCAATATCCATCAATAATCTCATTCACCATATACATTCTTTGTGCCAAATTATTACACCACGACAACCATGAAGCATTATCTTTGATATTGGCTGGAGTTCATCCACATGGCTTACCTAATGTGCATCCTAACATCATCTGCAATCCGTAATACTCCAAGAAGCAAGTGGGTCCACTAATGGAGGCTGCAATCTGTAATACTCCAAGAAGCAAGTGGGTCCAATAATATATATATAAATCTCCTCTTAACTCCTGTACAACGCTGCACACCATGATTTTTTGAGAATATGTTTACAGCGTTGACATCATCTGTTATGTCAGGTATCAAGCTAAGCCTGAGTTCTCTGGCTTGCATTCCGACACATAGCCTAACCAATATGCACTATAACAACCAACAAGCTGCAATCTGTAAAAACAACCAAAGCAGTGAGTCCTCGAAAGTGTTTGGTGTCTAAAATTACTTTTTCAAAAGAAAACTCAGAAATTACATACTTCTATTATTTAACCAGTAATAATCCCCTTCCCCTTAGCATGAGTGGTTGGAATTAATAATATTAATGGTGATTCTATTCAAATCTGAATTTTATATGGTTTATGGGCAAAGTTTCTAATAGACCAAAAAGTTATAATAGTAAGCTTGAGATCCAATCTTTGATAACACTAAGAATATTGTGCTCTAATTACTTACTAACTTTCTCTTACACTTGAAAAATAGCATTGACTAAATAACCAAAATAATAATTATTTCACCAATATTCAATAAAAATATTTCAATAACAATTGCAATGTAACTTATTTCTTTACCTATTCCTTATGACTTAAAAGGACATGACAAATAATAAATTTTATCATAACTAGTCATATTTCAACAAAAGAATTGACCATGTCGCCAAAATAAGAGTTAATCAACAATATACTTGCATTAACATTTCAATCAGCATTGCAATGCCCTAATGGATACTCGTCTTGCTCATAAGAAGTCATTTACAATTTAGATGTCAATTACTCCATGTCTTTGATGCAATTAACTTTATTTATTCAAGAAAATTTCTTGTAAATATAGAGTTATAATATATGTTGTTGGTGCTCATCCAATTAATGACTATGTAGTTGAAATAACAATTAATCACCAATATACTTACTTAAAAATTTCAAACAGCATTGCAATGCCTTAATAGATACTCCTCTTGCTCATAAGAAGTCATTTACAATTTAGATGGAAATTACTCCATGTCTTTGATACAAATGAACTTTATTTATTCATGAAAAATTATTGTAAATATAGAGTTATAATATATCTAGTTGGTACTCATCCAATTATAAAATTATTGTAATGGTTAAAAGTAGTTTGATGGAGGTTATTTTAGAAATTAGTTTAAAAGAGTCTTGATAAATTATAACTTCAACCTTAGTGTACCCCTTAGCCTCAACCTAAGTGTATCCATTTACCACCAAATTAGCTCAATATCAATCTATTAAGAAATTTGATTTATAATTTTTTTAATACTTGTTTACATTAAACTCCATTGGTTAAATGTGGAAGATCTATGAATATAAATGCATGAATTTTCATAAATGGTCCATATTTAACATCCATTTCCTACTTCTAGTGTGTCGTCTACTCACTCCCAAGTGCCTTTGGCTCTTTTATTGTTTGTGACTCAAATCCTCTCCATAAAGTGCATAGGATTTAAGTTTCTAGACTTCTAAATCCTTTTAGTGCCTTCATCAATTCATTGGTTTGTGATTCAAAATATTTTCTACAAAGTGCATAAGATTCAAGGTCCTTTTTTATTGACCTTCGAATTACTTGTTAATATAATTAATGATCGTGGTGCCTATATATTATCTTCCTCCATACTTTTCATAGATTTGTGAATTTTCCCACCATGTGCATGTTCACATGTTTGCAAATTCTTATTAATAATATTAATTGTGACAACACATTTTATCAAAATTCCCTTATGTAAACATTTGTAATTATTTTTGTAATTATTATCGTGAAATGTAATTACAATGAATTGGTTGAGGGAAAAGGTACACTGATTTCATAGCTTTGGGTTGAGGAGGTTTCTTGGAAAATTTGGAGGAAATAACTCATTTAATGAAAAGTATGGGACTAACTAGTTTTAGCTTTAATGAAGTCGATTGAGAAGTTAATGGTTGTTGGAAGAAGCGTATGGGCTTCCCTAAGAAGGAGGATGAGCCCATACTTTCTTGGGAAAAGTTCAAAAGGAAGATGATATGCATTAAAAGGAGGGATTATTTGGAAGGAGTATGTCAGAATAGTCAAATAAGATTGGAGAACAAGCATTTAGACTAGAAAAATGGGGAGAGAGGAGTGGTTTGAAAGGAAGACAACAAAAGGAAATTATGCAAGAGGTTATAGCAAGATAAAGGGGAACTTATCTGGAAGCAACAACTCGAAAAGGAAAGGAAGAGAGCTACATGGAAGAATTTTTACAGCTACAGAAGCCAAAGCTGGTTTCTCTAGTAAGCTTTACTAGATGAGGATTTTTTGTTTTAAGTAGGGGTAGAGGGTTCAATGGATTCCTCTTGGGTGAAGGTCAAAGGCTCTCTGGATTCTCATTTTGGGTGGAGGCCTCATTCCTTTGGATTCATGGTAAAAAGTGTCTGTGGAGTCTACCTATTCTTGGTTTTCAATCCCAACAATTACACTCAATGAACTCTAGATTCTTGATTTTGGGTGGAGCCACAAGAGAATTGTTGCCTGGGTTACAAGGGTAGAGATGGTGGTATCTTTGGAGTCCCTTTGAAAGGGTGAAGATGGTGATATCTATGGATTCCCTAGTGTGGTGAGAAGTTCTAGTTATTTCCTTGAAGCACTCCTCCTCAAGCCCTAAATTGGGCTCGAGGTGGATGATTGCAAGAAAGGTCACGGTGCATGCATCCTAAGGTTGGGAGGAGATTTATAGTCCCAACATTAGTTTTCAGGTTCTATATTATAAGGTAAGTGTTCATCTGAATCTCTTTGCATGAGGTTGTAATGTAAAATTTCACTATATTTTTAAAGTATGCATGAAGGTTTATTTGAATCTTTGTGCATGTATAAATGTTGCATAAAAGTCTATTGTTTTATTCATGTTTCTATAGTAACATTAAGGATTGTTATTTCCTACATGAATTCTAAAGAATTTTTTATTCTTTTGTGATTTTTATGGAAGGGTGAAATTTCATATTTTTTAATGTGTTTAAATCCATTTAATTTGCCTAAGCATAAGAAATGGTAAATCTTTGTTGTTGAAAGTATTCTTGTATTACAATGTTTTGTAATAATAGGCCCTGTGATGTGAAATTGCTTGCAAGGAGCATGTACTATTTTGATGTGTATATTACGTTGTTTGGGATGGGTGAATCCCATACAAGTTCAGGATAGATGGCTTGGGTGAAGCATCGAGAGAGCTTAACAAAGTCACATATACGCTTATGTATTCAAGCATTGAGTTTGGGAAGGATTACCTTGAATCTAAGATGTCAGAAATTCCACAATAGTCACTTTTGATTGCCAACATTTCGAGTCTATACCAAGGATGAACTTATCAACTAAGTGTTGCAAGATACACACACACACACATATGTATATATACATGATACATCGTCGAGGGCAAGTGATTTCAAGGTTCAAGGTCAAGCACCCTCATTAAGTCATAGCGTGAAATGTTAAGAAATTCAGCCAAGGGGTGGAGTGTGACCTAGGACATGATTACATGTTCATGAGGATAATGGGGAGGCTTCTATGGTAAGAAGGTTGACTGGGCAACCTTGGCCATGTCACATGTCATGGTTGCATGGTCAAGAGGTTGGTGTGGCAATCGCGAGGCCTATCATATGTCATAGTTATGTGGTCAAGAGTTTGATGTGGTGACCGCAAGGTTTGTCGCATGTCTGCCTTACCTTGGAGCACTGGGAGGTGACATGGTTCTGGGAAGGGTAGAATGTTAACTGAGAGCACCCCGCACCCCCCCTCTCCAAAATTTTTGGGGGAAATCCCTCCTCATGTCATCGATTTATCTTGGTCGATGGACTGTGTTTTGATCTTGAGCGTGGAAATCATGAATGGAACACAGTTAAGGGATCCCCTCCTATCAATGAGAAAAGGTTGGGGTCCTCATTTTAATTAGCATCATCAATATGTCCATCAAGTAAGGACCATTGATTGGTGAGGTGACGATGCCACATGTAATGTTGCAGTGACATGGAAATTAGATAGCCTGGTAAAATGTGTTCAATATAATGGACATAACAATAAGCAGTTATGGCTCATTTCCATGTCATTTTTTAATTTCATTTGGTGGATGTGCAATATGGTTGTTTTCTAATACAAATTCATTTCAACCAAAGTGGTAGATGAGATGATTGAAAAGTTTGAAATGGGATTTAAATGTGTTCCAAAAAGGAAGAAAACTAGGGTGCCCATTATGCCAACTCTAGACTATGATGTCCCTTAGGGATTTTTGGATGGGGCCAGCCAAGGCCATCCCTTAAAATGTGGAGTTTTGTAAAGCACAATCATTATTAACATATCAAATATACACTTGACTATGGATCTAATTCCAAGCCATAATTCTCTGTGATATTTACATTGATCCACTTCATAATATCCCATGGATACAACCATCTTCACATGGCAGGGGATTCCCAAGTCATCATACATTAGGTTGCACATAACTCCAAAGCGGAATGTGGCCCACATCCATTCGTTATTGTCTCATATTCACAATTTATTCAAGATTTGGTTTGGCCACCCTTCTTTCATATCCTCTAGCAATTGAACTATCACGCTAACAAACTATCAAAAAAAGCTCTTATGCATGATCTTTGCTACTCACAGGCTTTAACAAGTGGAGAAGAGGGCCATGCATCTCGCGTGGCTCAAGTTGGTTCTCTCATTAATCCCTCTTCACTCCCAAGCCAAGAAGAGCCTTATGTATCAAATACCCAACTTGAACAAACTGGTGGTTTCAGCGATTCCCATTTTACCGCAAATATATTCACTCATGTCTCTGGTGATTATCCTACGTATCCATCTGTTGATCCTACGAAGCCACCAGAATTTGCTGACTCGCCTTTCAAACGTTTAGGGATCCATCAGGAAGTTGAGGCACTTCATCTTCTACTGATGGTTATGTCAGGTTTTCATGTTCTTGATGGGACCCCTAACCCAAGTCGAATTAGGATTTTTGATATTAGGGTTTTTGCACATCACGCTCCTCACAGCATCATCTCGTCAAATGTGAGCTCATCTTGGAAACCCTCTGATTCGAGCAATGTCTCTCTGAGCAAATCTTTCCATCACCTTTCAACTGATGTGCATCAACCTCTATATCCTAACTTGTTTGCTGGAGGGAGTGCTCTGGCCATTTTCTCGAATCTTTTTTCTTGTCTCCCAGCCAATATAGTATGTCAAAATACACAATAAAATGATGTCGTACAATCTCCTATATGGGAAGGTACTAATCGCCTAATCTCCCCTCTCCTTGGAACTCTTTTGGTTGGTTTGGTTCATTCTTTGGAATCTAAAGAATCTCATTTATTGAGCTTCCAATCTATCAATATTTAGACAGTGGATCCAATCCAATATATTTTCATTGATAGTTGTCTGGTCACAACCAACAATAACCATATGCACTCACATACAAACCTTACAAAGCTACAAATATTTTATGGTGTGTCATTTGAAGGTTCAGAGGTTAACCAGGACAATGAGGCACTTCAGCTTCTGTTGATGGTTATGTCAATTCCTCACGTCCTTGACAAAGTCTATCAACAATTTCAAACTAAGGCTTCTGAAATTAGGGTTTCTATGTTTGAATCCTCAGATACCGCAGTTACACCCGACAGAGGCTCATATTTTCAGGGTTATCAAGTTGATCATCCTCTACATCATGATAGGGTTGTTGATCGGATCAATCTAATAGATTCCTTTACTAGCTTGCAAGATCTTGCCTTACTTGCATTGGATTTATGGTTAAGCATAAACGAATGTATGTTAAGGCTGGATGACTATAAATTTCACATTTGTGGTTCAGTTTACTAGGATTGCATTCCAGTTCACCTTGAAAGGTCTTCTATAACACATTTCCCTGTAGGTGGACGAGATGTTCTTTCTGTTGTGCATGCTTTACAGGTAAGCAAGTTATGTTTTGCACAACTCTTTCCACACATTCTAATGGTTGTCATATTTTTTCTTGCAGGTTGGGAATTGTTGCAGTGGCTGCATTGGAAGTTTGATTTCACATAACCCGGCCTATGCTTTGGTTAAACTAGGATTTAGGGTTTTAGACTAGTTAGGTTTTAATTTTTCTTATTAGTTCGTTGATTAGAGTTTGTTTTATGATTTAAAATTTTCATGCTTCATTTCCTCTACTATTGGTAGTTAGCTCCCTACTTATTATTTTTTCACTCATGTCCTTGCATTTGTTTATTGTTGCATGGAGTTCATGAAATCTCTGCATATGCATTGCAATGGTCCTTTAATTCCAATTGGTTGATATCTTCTACAAATAGCATTACATTGCATCATTAGCGTTGTCTATTGCATTGCATCATACACTTTCCTTCTAACTTAGCACACACTCATCTTTGACCTAGCCTGGAAATTTCCTCCATGTTGCATGCCACTACATGAGCCTTCATGAACCTGAAGTTTTCAAATTTGTGGTGCCATGAATAGCTTTCTCACACCTTTTTCTCTCACTCCAAAGTGCATTATTTTGTCCTCTTAGCAGCTACTCGAAAGCCCTAGGAGAGTTTCCTGGTCACCTTAACCCTAGCCCTAATGATGGTGTGAAGTTTTGATGGTTACACCGATGAGTAGTCTCTCTTGGAACCAGTCATCAAAGTTTCCTCCTGGAGATATCTCCTACGAGTCTAATTTATTAACAAGGAAGATAAGAACAAATTACTCATGGGAAACCCTAATCAGTTTTAATGACCTATACACATAACCTGAACCTAGTGCTCAGCATGGTCTTGATTGTTTCAATGACTTGTGTTCTTGTTCACTTGCTGACTAGAAATGAGATGTGAGAGCTTGGCATGAGGGAAAACCTAAATTAGGATATCTCTTAGTTTCTGTCAAACAAGAAACAACCTTTCTTGCTCGCAAAATAAGTCAGGATCCCTCATCCACCCTAGTGCAAAGAATGCCCAGAAATAAGTGCAAATGCACACTTAAATGAAAATGAAACCAAATAAAGGGTAAAGGATCGAGAAAGGATTCCTGCACAGAGGGGTAATGCAACGACTCTACTGGGGTACTGACCAGGCTCGTTGGCAACGGAGCAACGTTTGTGATTTCTTGAAGTGACTCCACCTGGGTACTGTCTAGGCCCGCTGGCAGTGGAGCAACACCATAAACTTACTCCAAAAATTATGAATACAATAAGATCTTTGTGTTGTTCTTTCCATCATCATCAACTACCAGCATGTGTGAACTATTAATTGGGAGTTTACTGACTACCAAGACCTAGCTGAGGCATGAGGGAAGGCATATCTGCAAAGGTCGTGGCAACGCAAGAGGTGCCCATAGCATTGGTTCAATATTCCCTTGCATCATTATTCACACTTGGACTACCACAAGGGTGTTGATAGAGATACTGGATTCTACCAGTAGTTCGCCAATTGTTGTAGCCGCTACAACACCATCCAATTTTTTAGGAATATTCAAAATTTTGGCTACCCCACCACTCACCCCGAGCTTCTAAGGTTTTTTTATAGGACCCCAACCAGTTTCTCTCCCAGCAACCTTTCCTATCCAACCCCTCTGGTGTGCCCACTCAGGTTTCATACATGGCATCCACACTTCTTGTTTTATCTCAAATGCATGCCTTAGGATCGCATTAAGGTTTCGAAGGTTAATGACTTTATTGATAAGCCAGCAGTCTCTCATGATTTTAGACCTCATCTTCGCATGATTCACATCGCAATCAGTAGATGCCCTATATTTGAACAAACTTACATGCATTTCAATTTTCCTTATGATCAACAACTTTGAGGTTTGGTGAAACCCCAAATGGGAAAAGGTGATCCCCCTCTTTTTTTAACCTAGTTCGCATCCCTTTGAGAGTGTGTTCCCATCGACATTGTCGAACATCATGGAAGAAATTGTTGCATGTCATAGGACCCTAGGTTCATTATTGATTCCTCATCTCTGCATGCAGATTATGATTTTTATCAAGGCTTTCATTCCCATGGATATTCAAAACCTTAGTGTAGAAATTTTGTAGAAATTTTCTACAAATCAGCTAGCTCTGATACCATGTAGAACTTTTTCTAAAAATAAGCTAGTTCTGATACCATGTAGAAATTTCCCACCTATAGGTAAACCTAGTAATGCAATGTACTAAAGCAAAACACTTGATCTACTTCTACAAACAATTTAGCGGAAGCTTAATTGAACATGAGCAACATCAATAAGAACACATATAACTAATTAGAAGGAATCAATCGCACATAACACAGAAGAATTTACCTAGGGAAAGCACCTGCCTAAAACCCCATCTCTATATTATCATACAAGTGGAAATATAGTCCGAAATACACAAAGCCTTAGCTCGGAAGCTATCCAGCTCTCAGTACAATCCCTTTGCTACTCATAGATAGTCAAAGGCTTCTCACAAACCTTCTCCTCTACCCTCCAAGCCTCCTATTTCTATGTACAGCTTTTCCTGGGTCCTCCAACTACAACCTATGTGATTCTCACCTCACACACAACACCGACCTCTGAAATAACTGCACAAACCTAAAGGAGATCAATCCTCATCATGGATGAGCTTCCTTTATGGGAAAACTGTTCATCCAACTAATAGTACACTGTCCCTTCTCTGATATCAACTGGATCTCTCTCTGAACTATCATGCATCATTTATTGATGAGTGAATACTCAGTTATCTGAAATACAGTAGTTACATGCGTGCAAGCATTAACTAACTAAACTCTCATTAATTTAAAAAACTGTTAAATTAATCTAACTAGACTTGACTCAATTAACTGAGCCAACTAATTATAACTCAATAGTACAACTCATCCTTATCTCTTTAACTGATGGATAAATTCCTTAATTAATAGATAAACTATTGCATGTCCTCACATAGACTTCAAGTTTGATTTTCCTTAACTAATTAACTCAAGGTGAATTAATTAATTAATTTTCAAACTGATGTTAATATCAACTTCGAATTTTACTTCCTATAGATAGACTAGGGACTGTTATAAATAGGAAGGGACCTAGAAATGTTATTTTTAGAACTTTCTATTTTTAGCAGTTTCACCTCTCACCCAATGTGGCCAATGACCTCACTGACCAAACTGCTATTTTTAGAAATGTTATTTTTAGACATGCTATTTTTAGCAGGTCTATTTTTAGCACATTTTGAATTTAACATTTCTTCTTGCACATTTTTCAACACTCCCTCTCAACAAGAAAGGCTTTCTCTCAAACCCGATCTTGTAACTCTGGAATGTTCTGCATGCAACACATCTACCCAATCCACTTGCTACAACAACACTTGGAACATAAACACTCCCAATTGACCACTCTGTTGGGCTAGGAACATACTCTGATGTTGAAGCCCTACCTGCTACTGACAAGTACTCCCTCTCTGACATCTGTGCTACTGCAACATATCCATGCATCTCACACCATTACACACCTCTCTGTGCCACCTAGCACTGTGCAAAACACTTGTGCCTCTCGCATTGCTGCAGCCTGCTAGCTATGTGCTATCCTAGGATTCCCTGCATGGTCGCTCTCTTTGCCGCTCCATCCGCATCTATCTCTACCCAACCAGTCAGTTCCTGTTACTCCACATCGGGGATCCTGTAGCAATGTCTCATCCAAGAGGTTGGGTACCTCAAGGATCTTGCCCCCCTCCTTGGGACAATCACTCTATATTGCCCCACCTCCTACCTAGAGGTATGGCTGCATGTGATCCCTCTGCCCACCTGGCTCGAAGTTTCCTCCTATTGGAGGTCTCTGCATGAGTAGATGTCTCTACTCGATCTCCTCTCAGCTTCTCTAGTTGTGGCTACTCCACAACCTCCTGAAGCTGATACACCAATCATGGCTCCTCCACAATTGTCTGAGAATTCTTATGGCTTTGCATGTTGAGAGGTAATTTAATTTTCCTCTCAACCACCAAGTATCTAACCTTTGCCTTGCTACTCAAGCCTTTACATGCAACTTGTACCTCAAGTGCATACAGGTTCTTGGCTAGAACACCAATCTATTTCCACTTTCCCGTCATCACAAAATTTTCTAGAAAAAGAGCTGATTTTAAATTAGCGATATCTCCCTCATCCGAACTCCGATTCAGCCGATTTTTTTTTTTTTTGGGTATTTTTCTAGAAGGAATCCAAATATGCTATTTAATTCTGAAAATTTTATACATAAATTTTCAGATCTGCTTTGCAAACTCTCGGCCCAAAACTCAAAACTTTGAAAAATCCTCTCAATATATTGTTCTCTCCTTGATCACTTGTGCTTCGATACCATGTAAAAATTTTGTAGAATTTTTCTACAAATTAGCTAGCTCTAATACCATGTAGAATTTTTTCGACAAATAAGCTAGCTTCGATACCATGTAGAAATTTCCCACCTGTAGGTCAACCTGATAATGCAATGTACTAAATCAAAACACTTGATCTACTTCTACAAACAATTTAGCGGAAGCTTAATTGAACATGAGCAACATCAATAAGAACACATATAACTGATAAGAAGGAATCAATCACACATAACACAGAAGAATTTACTCGGGGAAAGCACCTGCCTAAAACCCCATCTCCGTATTATCATACAAGTGGAAATATAGTCTGGATTACACAAAGCCTTAGCTCGAAAGCTATCCAGCTCTCAATACAATCCCTCTGCTGCTCATAGGCAGTCAAAGGCTTCTCACAAACCTTCTCCTCTGCCCTCCAAGCCTCCTATTTCTATACATAGCTTATCCTGGGTCCTCTAGTTGCAACCTGTGTGATTCTCACCTCACACACAACATTGACCTCTGAAATAACTGCACAAACCTGGAGGAGATAAATCCTCATCATGGATGAGCTTCCTTTATATGAAAAATATTCATCCAACTAATAGTACATTGTCCCTTCTCTGATCTCAACTAGGTCTCTGTCTGAACTGCCATGCATCAGTTATCCATGAGTGAATACTCAGTTATCTGAAATACAATAGTTACATGCATGCAAGCATTAACTAACTGAACTCTCATTAATTTAACAAAATGTTAAATTAATCTAACTTGACTTGACTTAGTTAACTGAGCCAACTAATTACAACTCATCGTTATCTCTTCAACTGATGGATAAATTCCTCAATTAATAGATGAATTATTGCATGTCCTCACATAAACTTCAAGTTTGATTTAACTTAACTAATTAACTCAAGATGAATTAATTAATTAATTTTCAAACCGTTGTTAATATCAAATTCGAATTTTACTTCCTATAGATAGACTAGGGACTGCTTTAAATAGGAAGGGAACTAGAAATGCTATTTTTAGAACTTTCTATTTTTAGCAGTTTCACCTCTCGCCTAATGTGGCCAATGACCTCACTGGCCAAACTGCTATTTTAGAAATTCTATTTTTAGGCATGCTATTTTTAGCACATTCTAAATTTAACATTTCTTGTTGCACATTTTTCAACACCTAGATCGTGGTAACCTATAATCCAACCATCATAGATGTTTCAAGAGACTCACTCTATGAGTGCATCATGCCTCAGGCATCATGTGTTATCAAAATAAATTGTAATTAGTAGATCCATGAAAGCGCCAGAATATTAATTTGGCCTCCAAACTTAAACATGCTTTTATCAACTAATATAACTTATAACATCTTAATTGGGGTCATTTATTGTTCAAGCTCCTCAAATGAATTAGTGTATTGGTTCATTTTACTTTCACACGAAAATGTCACTATTGCATAATAACTTATCTTTCATCTCGTCTACTTTTTCATGTTGAAAATGCAACAAGATGATGGAACTTAGTGAAAAGAAGTCGCCTTCACTAAGTGGGCCCGCAGGCTATTTTTGGCGCAAAGTCTATTTTTAGACTATGTCTATTTTTAGACATACGGATCATGGTCTATGAGTTGCAGGATGCTATTTATGGATGATTGGTCATGTTGGTAAAATAGATGGACCTCTATTTTTAGACATATGGGCAAAGTCTATTTTTAGACTGCCAGTCAAAAAATAGAACAGTCGAATATTATTAGCTCTTAATAGTATTTGGACTATAAACATTATCTTATCCTCTTGCAGCACTTCAATTCGAGCTACGGATGTGGCACATGCAACTGCCATAAGGAAATACGCTTTTCTTATGGGTTAGTTGAGCTATTGCATGATGGACTTCAATTAGAACTCAAAGTGATTGAGTTTGGTGGAGTTGATTGAGGAGTTGATGGAGTTGTGTTCAGTTTGACTTAGTTGAACTAGTTGTATTTAGTCTAACTGACAAATACACTAGTGATGAGTGGTGTGAATTAATTATTATTAATTCACTAATTATTAACTCATAAATCAACTAAAGAATACATCAGTTAACTCAGTGCATGGACAGTTCAGTGGAGACAAGTGTTAGAGGTGGGTGAAAGGGTGAGACTACTATCAGTTGTGACTATAGTTGTGCATGAGATATGCACAATCATTGATTGAGATTGCCAATGAGGATTACGCAGTACAAGCCAAGGGAATTCGAACTTGGATCTGATCTATTCTCAACTTGGATTGCGCAGTAGAGGCAGGCAAACAGTGGAGGAGATTTTAACCCGTGGCTTGTTCTGATTTGAGCTAGTTTGTGTGTAGCATGTGGAGATAGTACTGAGTACTTGTGAGGAGTATTGTACTATGTATTGTTACATGTTCTCTATCATTATAATATATAGATAGTTGGGGGTTTTTAGCTGTATGCTTTCCTCATTACATACTGTGTTGATATGCGTGATTGATGTTTCAATGTGCGCATGCGATTATTTTTTTAATTCCGCAAATTGATGAGCAATGGTAGAGGAGGTTATGTATTATGCATGCATTCCAAAAATAGTGTATAATCAGGATAATCTCTATGAATAAGTGTTATATTATTCAAATTTCTACATGGTATCGAAGCCAGAGTTGATCATCAGATCTATTATTCAGAAAGTGATTACATTTTTATTTCTTCAGGAAAAGTCTGTAATCGGGCCAGGTAGCCTCTGGATTCATCCTTCTTTTTGAAGGTGAGATATCCGGTAAATTCCCATACAATCAATCTCTGTATGAGAAATAATTTTTTCTCACGAATTTTAGATCAAAAGCGGTTGAGTTTTGAGCTGGTGGAATTCGAATTTGCAGCAGTGTTTTCTTGGTGTTGAAGTTGAAATGTCTTTCAACGGATTGCGATTGGAGTATGCCCTTGAAGGTAGCTCGAATTATATTGCATGGAAAGACAGGATGGAGGCGGTTTTAGATGACAATGGGTTGAAGGAGTTCATAGATGCTGAAGTCTCAAAGCCTACTGATGCTGCTCAAGTTGAGGCTTGGAAAAAGAAGACATCAACGTGTCGAAGGATTCTATTGGAGGGTGTGAAGGATCACATTGTATCCAACGTGCATGGAAAGGCTTCTCACTTGATGTGGAAAGTGTTGACAGACTTATTCCAAAGCAAGAGCGACCAGAGGAAGTTGGCGCTCAAAGATAAACTCAGAAACATTAAGTGTGAGAAAGGAGACAATATGCCCAAGTATCTCACGAAGTTCACCCAATGCCGGGATGAGCTGGGAAGTGTGGGGGTGACTGTCGATGATGAGGACTTGGTGAGCTTGGCTCTCCTTGGTCTTTCAAAGAGTTGGCATTCCTATCAGGACTCTGTCAATGGTCAGGAGAAATTGCCAGGATGGGAGAGACTTTGGTCTAAGCTTGTGCAAGAGGAGATCAGGCGGAATACCGAGGACGGATCTTCATCAAAGGCATCTAATGAATAAAATTGCACTTTGGCTGCCAAAGCAAAGAAGGGGAAGAACAAGAAAGCTTCTCATTCTGGTGCGAAAGGCAAGAAGCAGGACATGTCCAAGGTGAGGTGCTTTCACTGTCACTAGCACGGACATTATGCCACAAATTGTCCACAGAAGAAGAAAAATAAGCTAGCTGCTGGATCTGCAGCGAGAGAGGCCTTAGCCTCGCAGTATGAGCTGGATTTTTCACTGATCACATGCTTGGTATCAAGTGTGATGGGATCGGTATGGTTCTTGGACAGTGGTGTGTCTTTTCACATGACAGGAGATCGAGATTTGTTTTTTGATCTGGATGAGAAAGATCTTGGAGTGC
>APFE031709115.1:135186-157118 GCA_000404065.3 Pinus taeda
AATATTTATAAATATTATTTTATTTTATATGAACTTAAAACTATGGTTAAATTTTATTAATAAATTTAATTTATTTCTTCTATAGATAATATGGGAAATTTGACACCAAATTGGTGTAAGTCTAGCAAGGCATACATACTCTACCCCCCTCAGGTTTTGAACATGTGACCTCTTAGGAGGAAACACATGCTCTTAACCATTAGGCCCACTCATTTAATGTTAAGCACTAGTAAATTTTCAAACTCTTACCATTACCTTGATGGATGGTTAGTCTCATATTTTAGGGTGACAGTTAGTCCATGTAATTGATTTCCAATTATGTAAATGTAATAATTACTCCAACACCCTTAGTCAAATACAACTATAGTAAACTTCCAAACTCTTACCATCACTTTGATGGGTAGTTAGTCTCATATTTCAAAGTGAGAGTTAGTCCATGTAATTGATTTCCAATTATATAAATGTAATAATTACTCCAACACCCTTAGTCAAACACAACTATAGAATCGAACTCAAGCCAAGACTATGATACCATATATTACTCACCATATAAAAGTGCGAAAAAAATTATCAACATCAACGATGTAGCAATGGGGAAGGGTCAATATGAATTAAAATTAACTATGACAATTAAGAAGATACAAATAACTATTAACACTAACTTGAATTTAATGATTTTAAATTAATTTAGTTATATTTGAAATAAGCTAGTTACTATATAATATTTGCTTAGATTCAATTTTTGTAATTAATATAAGGTATATTAACACTATTACCATTACATGTATATTCTTTATACAAAATACACATTTACATATTACATAAAATATCATAATTTTGAAGTTTACTTAAATATATTTAAAAATTAATATAAATTTTTAACCATGTAAAAAAACTTAAAAAATATTATATTTTCACAGAAAATTTCTCCTATTTTTTGTTATTTATTCATTTTAGTTTTTATATTGACTTCTATATTATTTTACATTTCTGTTAGTATGATTTTTACTGATCAATCCTTTATTATAATTATTTAGTATTGTGGTTGGTTTCTCTAATTATTATTTTTCTATTAATTTTTTTCTTGTCGTGGTTTTGGTCTTTTATTTGTTATTTTTTAATTTTCTATTTTTTGTTTTTTAATTTTTAATATTTGCTAGTTGTTTATTTGTTTTATTTAATTTGCTTTTTATTTTTATTTTTTATTATTATGACTCTTTTGTGTCTTTTGCTCCTTTTAATTTTTTAATTTTATGACTTTTTTTTGTTGTTTATATTTCTTTTCATTTTTATTTACTTTATCTTTATTTTTCTTGTGTGTCACTATTTATTTTTCATTGATTTATCTCTAGCTTCTTTTTCTTGACTATGATGTCCTAATGATGAGTCCTATTTGGAACTCAAAAAGTTTACTAAAAATGGCACTTATAGATTTTCTGAATCAACACTCTTCAAACCCTAACCACATAAATTTCCAAGCAAATTTCATTTTACTTAATATACACCACTTCTCACATTTATATGTATCTATTTTTATTCTGTTTATTTTATTCAACCTTTATTTTACCTTAAATGAATTTTAACATCTTCTTATATCTATCTTATATTAATAATATCTATATATATATATATTTATAACTAATTTATTAACTATGATATAATTTGATGTCCATTCTAATGGGATGTTGCGTTTGTGCCCTCTTTCTTTTTTAACATAAATATTGAATTTATTTTGAATAATAATAAACGTTTAATTTTTTAACAATATGAACAAAATTATTACAAAGAAATTCCAAAACACCAAAAAAACAACTCAAATCCAAAAAAAATTACTACTCCAAACCACAAATATCACTTTACTTCCGGTCGTTTCAAGAGAACATCGCTTCACTTTTTCTCACAAAACAATAAGACGAGTTCAACACGATCTAGATGTTAACAAAATACCAAAAGTGATGTGAATATATTAACTCATATGTTTCCAGAAACGCCTGCAACCCAACTCATCGTTCAATGAACTCAGCGTTTTAAATCGTGGCCAATGCATCTCCAATCATTGAATCTCGGTTCTTTTATCGTTACAATACTCCTTTCGCTATGAAGTTGTGGAACCAATTTGTGAGATCCGAATATCCATCAATAATCTCATTCACCATATACATTCTTTGTGGCAAATTATTACACCACGACAACCATGAAGCATTATCTTTGATATTGGCTGCAGTTCATCCACATAGCTTACTTAATGTGCATCATAACATCATCTGCAATCCGTAATACTCCAAGAAGCAAGTGGGTCCACTAATGGAGGCTGCAATCTGTAACACTCCAAGAAGCAAGTGGGTCCAATAATATATATAAATCTCCTCTTAACTCCTGTACAACGCTGCACACCATGATTTTTTGAGAATATGTTTACAGCGTTGACATCATCTGTTATGTCAGGTATCAAGCTAAGCCTGAGTACTCGAAGAGCTTCACTTTTTCTCACTTGAAGACGATAAGACGAGTTCAACACGATCTAAATGTTAACAAAATACCAAAACTGATGTCAATATATTAATTCATATGTTTCCAGAAACGCCTGCAACCCAACTCATTAGCATGAAGCATTATCTTTGATATTGGCTGGAGTTCATCCACATGGCTTACCTAATGTGCATCATAACATCCAACAAGCTGCAATCTGTAATACTCCAAGAAGCAAGTGGGCCGACTAATGTATATAAATCTCCTCTTAACTCCTGTATAACGCTGCACACCATGATTTTTTGAGTATCTGTTTACATCGTTGACATCATCTGTTAGGTCAGGTATCAAGCTAAGCCTGAGTTCTCTGGTTTGCATTCCTACAAATAGCCTACCCAATATGCATTATAACAACCAACAAGCTGCAATCTGTAAAAACAATCAAAGTAGTGAGTCATATATATATACTGCCAAACTCAGCACACCGTGATTTTTTAGAATTGACATCATTGGTTACGTGGTGTCTTATACTGACGGTTGAATTTATATTTTAGAAATATTCCAAAATCATATGGGAATATCTTTTAATTTGATGGATAAGAAGAAGTCAATTTGTTTGACTTCACTCTCCGTCCATCAAGATTCTTAGAGAGTGCAATCATAATAAAAATATCCCATATTAAGATTGATTTCTCTAAAATTACCTTTTCAGAAAAAGACTCTGGAATTACATACCTCTATTACTTAACAAATAATAATCCCCTTAGTGGTTGGAATTAATAACATTAAAGGTGCTAATTTCATTGATCTTTATTCAAATCTGAATTTTATATGGTTTATGGGTAAAGGTTCTAATAGACCAAAATGTTATAATAGTAGTTTTTTTGATAACATTAAGAATATTGTGTTCTAATTAATTACTAACTTTCTCTTATACTTCAAAAATAACATTGACTAAGTAACCAAAATAATAATTATTTCACCAATATTTAATACAAACATTTCAATAAGAATTGCAATGTAACTGATTTCTTTATCTATTCCTTATGAATTAAATGACATGAAAAATAATAATTTTCACCATAACTTGTCATATTTCAACAAAAGAATTGACCATGTAGCCAAAATAATAGTGAATCACCAATATACTTAATTAAACATTTCAATCAGCATTGCAATGCCCTAATGGATACTCTTCTTGCTCATAAGAAGTCATTTACAATTTAAATCTCAATTACTCCATGTCTTTGATGCAAATGAACTCTATTTATTCATGAAAATTTCTTGTAAATATAGAGTTATAATATATCTTGTTGGTGCTCATCCAATTATAAAGTTATTGTAATGGTTAAAAGTATTTTGATGGAGGTTATTTTAGAAATTAGTTTAAAATAATATTGATAATTTATACCTTTAACCTTAGTGCACCTCTTGGCCTCAACTTAAGGGTATCCATTTACCACCAAATTAGCACAACATCAATCTCTAAGAAATTTGATTTATAATTTTTTAATACTTGTTTACACTAAACTCCATTGGTTCTAAGTGGAAGATCTATGATTATAAATGCATGAATTTTCATAAATGATCCATATTTAACATACATTTCCTACTTCTACTATGTTGTCTACTCACTCCCAAGTGTCTTTAGCTCTTTTATTGTTTGTGACTCAAATCCTCTCCACAAAGTGCATAGGATTTAAGTTTCTACACTTCTAAATCCTTTTAGTGCCTTCAGCGATTCCTTGTTTTCTGATTCAAAATCTTTTCTACAAAGTGCATAAGATTCAAGGTCCTTTTTTATTGACCTTCAAATTCCTTGTTAATATAATTAATGATCATGGTGTCTATACATTATCTTCCTCCATACTTTCCATAGCTTTGTGACTTTTCCCACCCTATGCATGTTCACCTGTTTGCAAATTCTTGTTAATAATATTAATTGTGACAACGCATTTTGTCAAAATTCCCTGATGTAAACATTTGTAAATATTTTTGTAATTATTATCGTGAAATGTAATTGCAATGAATTGGCTGAGGGAAAAGGTACACAGATTTCATAGCTTGGGGTTGAGGAGGCTACTTGGAAATTTTGGAGGAAATAACTCATTTAATGAAAAGTATGGGGCTGACTAGTTTTAGCTTTAATGAAGTCGATTGAGAAGTTAATGGTTGGTGGAAGAAGCATATGGACTTCCCCAAGAAGGAGGACGAGTCAATATTGATCCAAGTGGATGTTGGTGGCCACCCACCTACCCCATTTGGACCCCCACAACTATCTCTTTCAATTTTTTCAGTTTCCTAAATTGTAGCGCAGTTTACTATTTTTAGCAGCTTTTCGGGTCCTAAACTTCCGGAGCCATTTTGAGGCCCAAAACAATGTTTTTTGGGAAATTTGGGGGCAACATGGGTCCATGGACCGATGTTTCCCTTCCCAAAGTGGTAGTGCTCGAATAGATCTTTCTAACAAGCTATTGTACGCGTCAAACGAAGATCGTATGCCAAAGTTACGACCCCAGGAAATTGATGTACCAATTTACCCAAACGGGGCCCACAATTTGGCGTTTCATCTTCTAGGGTTACGTTTTGGATGTGAAGGGTTTTCCATTATTTCTCAACAATAAATAGGCCTTCGAGCCTCATTGTAACACAATTCAGAGGCATGTAGCTGCCACATCTCTTCTCAGAGATAAGCTACCATCGCCCTAGCTGGTTTATTTCCATTACTGTTTATAAGCATATTTCACTATTTTACATTAATGAAATGAAGTATTATTTTAGATGCATATCTGTGTTTATGGTTACCTCTGTAATTTGTTGTGTTCCTGTTTCAATCTGAATTAGTGGTATCAGAGCGCTCTACTTTTTCTCTATTTTTCTTTGCATATCCCTAACGAGTTCGGGATATAAGGAGTTAGGGCTTGAACCGGTCAAAACTTTGCATGACCAGCCTCACAAATCCCGACGGCCTCCCATGGCGGATGAGAAGAAAGACGAGGGGGTAGGAGATCCTATCAAAATCTTGCTCGAAGAAGCCCTCGAGCCACAAAGGAACGCGATGATGGATAGCTTTGTGCAGATCCTTCAATGGCTACCCAGAGGCGATGCATTGGCTTCCAACAGCTACTCTGGAAACACCACACCATTTAAGGTACAAGTTAATTTTGATAATCCCATATCGAGGTTCAAATAAGAAGCAGATGCGTTAGATATGGTTAAGATCTGCTAGATGGTATTTTTCTGTTCATGAATTTTCAAGTCGGGAAAAGATTGTTTTCGCTCTTCTCAAAGCAGCCCCCCCACGTCAAGGACTGGTGGGAAACCTACTGCGAGCAGAAGAATGAAAGTACTGGCTCACTATTTTCAGCCACACCCACTTGGGATTCATTCCAGGATGTCGTCAAGGAGCAGTACTACCCTGTCAAAAACTATGAGGACAAATACATCAAATGGACCAGACTACGGCAGGGACAGGACCAAGATGTGCCAGAGTTCACAAACATTTTTCATACCCTTCGCACACAATTGGGTATCAAAGATTCTAAGTTGCATCTAGTACTCAAATACCATGGCTGCCTACATAGATACATCCAGGAAGAGATGGAGTTCCTAAACATCTCTTCGCTCGGAACGGCGTACCGATACGCTGTCAAAATCGAGCAAAATTTCAAACAGAAGAAGCGAGACTTTGGATCTGCAAATCCGAGGCCCAAAGGACAAAGCCAAGGCGTGGTGACCCAAGACAACCCGTCGAAGCCGCAAGAAAAGAACAACACCACGAAGCCAAAGAAGGACACAGGAATGTGGTGTGAGTTCCACAAGAGTCCCACTCATAACACAAGTGAGTGTCGAACCAAGCAGTCGCTGGTGGTCGAATTGAAGGCTTCAGAATCATATGCATGTTCTAACCCTGAGTCAGAACCTAACAAGGGGAATGGCAAAGGGAAGCAGATCATTGATGCAAAGCCCAGCATCACTATTGCCACCGCCAAGATCCAGAAGAATGAGCCCGAAGATCCAAAGGAGGGGGAATGTCTTTTCCACTCACAAATGTGGGTGAAGGGTTTGCCACTGCAATTCATTGTCGACAGTGGCAGCCAAAAGAACCTCATTTCAACAGAGGTTGTGAAGCGGTTGGGCCTACTGACTACACCACATCCGCAGCCGTATAGTATCGAGTGGCTTCACGAAGGACGAGATCTCAAAGTTCGCCAGTAGTGTCGCCTTCCCTATAGCATCAAGCCCTTCACAGACAAGGTATTGTGTGATGTTACACCTCTGGATGTTTGCGATGTACTATTAGGCCAGCCATACTTGTGGAGGCAACATGTTGTGTATGAGTCAAGGCCTCGTGCTATTATTATTTCTTTGGATGATTCATTATATAGGATATTGGAGGTAGCCCCACCTACTGCCACCTCTTTGATCACTGCTAAGAAAGGCAACAATCTCATCTCCCAAACCAGGAAATTCATCTATCTGGTTCACTCACAAAGTAAGGGGAAGATCACCACCACATCCATGACCCCCGCGAAGGGTTCCTCCATGCAATAACAGCCGCAAAGGGATACGGTCATGACAAAACAGAGGAACAACTTCTCCTCACCTACAAGGGTACCACACAAGTTTCAGGTGGGCGACAAAGTTTGGTTACATCTACAAAGAGAACGCCTTACCAGAACCCATCAGAAACTCAGACCACTCTGACATGGTCCTTACACCAGTACCAAGGCTACGGGCAACAATGCTTTGAAGCACAACGTTCCTCCATTCCTTCACTTGCACCGAGTGTTCAATGTGGACCGTCGTCGACCATGCTTCCCACCATTTCTAGACACATCAGATATTGCAGAACAGCTCAGCAGAAGCTTCCTCATCTCAGGATCTCAGGGGGGAACTCAATGCAATGGGGACCATTGCTTCCTAAGGGGGGAGGAATGATCTAGGCGGATATTGGTGGCCACCCACCTAGCCCATTTGGACCCCCACAAATGTCTCTTTCAGTTTTTTTAGTTTCCTAAATTGTAGCACAATTTACTATTTTTAGCAGTTTTTCGGATCCTGAACTTCAGGAGCCATTTTGAGGCCCTAAATGACATTTTTTGGGAAATCTAGGGGCAACATGGGTCCATGGACCATTGCCCTTCCCAAAGTGGTAATGCTTGGATAGATCTTTCTAACAATCTATTGTACGCATCAAACGGAGTATGCCAAAGCTACGACCGCTGGAATTTGATTTACCAATTTACCTAAACGGTGCCCACAATTTGGCATTTCATCTTCTAGGGTTAGGTTTTGGGATGTGAAGGGTTTTCCATTGTTTCTCAACAATAAATAGGCCTTCGAGCCTCATTGTAACATAGTTCAGAGGCATGTAGCCGCCACATCTCTTCTCAAAGATAAGCTACCATTGCCCTAGCTGGTTTATTTCCATTATTGTTTGTAAGCATATTTCAGTATTTACATTAATGAAATGAAGTATTATTTCCACTGCATGTCTGTGTTTATGGTTATCTCTGTAATTCGTTGCATTCCTATTTAAATACGATCAAATATGTTCTTGGGAAAAGTTCAAAAGAGGATATGCAGTAAAGGAGGGACTACTTGGAAGGAGTACGTCAGACTGGTCAAGTAACTTTGGAGAACAAACACTTATACTGGAAAAAGGGGGAAAGAGGAGAGGCTTCAAAGGAAGGCAACAAAAGGAAATCATGCAAGAGGTTATAGCAAGGAAAAAAGGAACTTATCCAGGTGCAACACTCGAAAAGGAAAGGAAGAGAGCTACATGGAAGAATTTTTACTACTATATAAGCTAGAGTTGGTTTCTGTAGCAGGCTTTGCTAAATGAGGATTTTTGGTTTTAAGTAGGGTAGAGGGTTCAGTGGATTCCTCTTGGGTGAAGGTCAGAGGCTCTCTGGATTCTCATTTTGGGTGGAGGTCCCATTCCTTTGGATTCCTAGTAAAAAAGTGTCCACGGAATCTACCTATGCTTGGTTTTCGGTCCCTACAATTACACTCAATGAACTCTAGATTCTCGATTTTGGATGGAGCCACAGGATAACTGTTGCCTAGGTTACAAGGGTAGAGATGGTGGTATCTCTAGAGTCCCTTTGCAATGGTGGAGATGGTGATATCTATGGATTCCCTAGTGTGGTGAGAAGTTCTAGTTATTTCCCTGAAGCAGTCCTCCACAAGCTCTGAATTGGGCTCAAGGTGGATGATTTCAAGAAAGGTCATTGTGCATTCATCCTAAGGTTGGGATCCCAACACTAGCTTTCAAGCTCCGTATTATAAGGTAAGTGTTCATCTGAATCTATGTGCATGGGATTGTAATGTAAATTTTCATTGTATTGTTAAAGTATGCATGAAGGTTTATTTGAATCTTTGTGCATGTATAAATGTTGCATAAAGTTTATCATTTATTCATGTTTCTATAATAACATTGAGGATTGTTATTTCTTGCATGAATTCTAAGGAATGTTTTAATTCTTATGTGATTGTTATGGAAGGGTGAAATTTCATATTGTTTAATGTGTTTAAATCCATTCAATTTTCCCTAGCATAAGCAATGGATAAATATTTGTTGTTGAATGAATTCTTGTATTACAATTTTTTGTAATAATAGGTCCTATGATGTGAAATTGCTTGCAAGGAGCATGTATTATTTTGATGTGTATATTGTGTTGATTGGGATGGGTGAATCCCATACAAGTTCAGGATAGATGGCTTGGGTGAAGCTTTGAGAGAACTCACGAAATCACATATACGTTTACATATTCAGGCATTGAGTTCAGGAAGGATGACCTTGAATCTGAGATGTAGGAAATTCCACAATAGTCACTTTTGAATGCCAACATTTTCAGTTTATACCAAGGATGACCTTGTCGACTGAGTGTCGCAAGATACATACACACATATATGTACATATAAGAGATACAACGTCGAGGGCAAGTGGTTGCATGGTTCAGGGTTAAGCACCCTCATTAAATCATAGTGTGAAATTTTAAGGAATTCAACCAAGGGGTTGAGTGTGACCCAAGACATGATTACATGGTTGGGAGGATAACAAGGAGGCTTATGTAGCCGAGAGGTTGACTTGGAATCCTTCACGCATGTCACATGTCATTGTTACATGGCAGAGAGGTTGGTGTGGCAATTGCGGGGCCTATCACGTGTCATGGTTACGTGGTCAAGAGTTTGATGTGGTGACCACAAGGTTTTCCACATGGCTGCCTTACCCTGGAGCACTGGGAGGTGGCATGGTTCTGGGAGGGGTAGAATGTTAACTGAGGGTCCCCCGCTCTCCGGAATTTGTGGGGAAATCCCCCCTCATGCCATCGATTTAGCTTGGTCGATGGACTATTGTTTGATCCAAAATGTGGAAACCATGAATGAAACAACAGCTAAGGTAACCCCCCCTCTCCCACTCCCCCGCCCCGTTAGTGAGAAAGGGGTGGGGTCCTCATTTTAATTAACATCATCAATATGTCCATCAAGTAAGGAGCATTGATTGGTCAAGGGGGCAAGTGGTTGTGTGTGTGTATATATGTGTGTGTGTTGAGGGGAGGGGAGGTATATATATATATATATATATAAAAGTTACCGTAGGGACCTTAGATTGGTGAGGTGACGATGCCACATGTAATGGTGTAGTGACAGGTGTAGTGACATGGAACTTCGATAGCCTGGTCAAATGTGTTCAATATTAGTTAATGGACATAACAATTAGTAGTTATGGCTCATGTCCATGCCATTTTTTATTTCATTTGGTGGGCGCGCAATATGGTTGTTTTCTGATACAAACTCATTTCAACTGAAGTGGTAGATGGGATGATCAAAAAGCTCACAATCGAATTTAAATGTGTTTCAGAAAGGAAGAGAACTAGGGTGCCCATTATGCCAACTCTGGACTATGATGTCCCTTAGGGATTTTTAATGGGGCCAACCAAGGCCATCCCCAAAAATGTGGAGTTTTGTAAAGCACAATGATTATTATCATATCAAATATACACTTGGCTATGGATCTAATTCCAAGATAGAATTCTCTGTGATATTTACAGTGATCCACTTCGTAATATCCCATGGATACAACCATCTTCACATGGTAGGGGATTCCCAAGTCATCATAGATTAGGTTGCACATAAATCCAAAGTGGAATGTGGCCCACATCCATTCGTTATTGTCTCGTACTCACATTTCATTCAAGATTTGGTTTGGCCATCCTTCTCTCATATCCTCTAGCAATTGAACTAGCAAGCTAACAAGCTAACAAACTAAAAAAAAAAACTCTTTAATGTCCTATGATTTCTTTTTCTATTTATTAGTTCTATGGTGGGCAAGAGACCGAGAGCATGGATTTCTAGAGTTTCCTCTTTAGTTGACATGGTAAATAATGTTGTTATGTTATTGTTTTGTTGATAAGTTTTCAATGATTGAAAGGTATGCCTCCCAAGACTACCTAATATGACTAGCATAGTGTAGTAAATTAAGTGATCATTTGGTAAGCTTGTATTGGAGAGTTAAAATGAACAAGTCTAAAGCTATAGGTAAGAAAATTTTTATGAGTCCATTGAACAATCTATATGGAACTATTTTTTTGGGATATATAATTTTTTTTTTAAACAAAATAATACTTAATATATATAAATAATAACATATTACACAATGATAATAATATAAAGAGTAGTCTAAAATTAATAATATAAAAAAGGAGGGATATATTATAGTATTTAATATATTAAATTATTACTAAAATTTATCCTATAAAAAAGGGGAAAAAATAGTAATATATATTCAATAATTTAAACATAACTATATATTATGTAATAAAAGTATAATATTAGATTACTCATAAAAATTAAATTATTAAATTACTAAAAGTAATGATAATATTTATAAAACTATCAAAGATAAAAAGCATAATAAACTAATAAAATATAATATAGAGTTTGAGTGGGTATAATAGTAAAGAACATATATTTCCTCATAGGAGGTTATAAGTTCAAAACTAAAGGAGATAGAAGTCAATGTTACTAACTAAGTACAAGAGCTAAAAGAAATATAAAAATATAAAAATAAACAAAGAGGTCTCATATATCAATTTAGTGTCTAATTTAGCAGTGATCTTAAAATTGAATTATTATTATTATTATTAAGTAAAGGAAGATTATAATAAGTAAATAAAAATCATTATTAAAAAATAACAACAATAAGCACATACAGACAAAAAGGTAAGAAAGGAAGAAAAATTCAAGGGAACCAAAGTGGAACTAGAAAACAAGGGAGAGTAATCAAACTTAAAAAATGAGAAAAGACTGAGGGACAAACTTAAAAAATGAGAAAGAATGAAAGGACCGAATAAAAATTCAAAAGGAATGAAAGGAAATGAGAACAAGCAAAGACATAAAGCAAGAGAAAATATAGAGAAAAACCAAAAAGGATATTAAAATCTAGATAAAGGAGAAGAACAAGGAGGAGGAAGATATATAAATAAAAAGAAGGAATGAAAACAATGAAGGGAAAACAAAATTCAAAACTGATTGTTTTGTGTCATAAACTAATTGATCAAGGGGAGTCAAATCCTACTAATCTCCAAACCATGATATTTGTTTATATTTTCTTGGTTCTTGACAATTTCCATAGGTTCTCTTACATGATGTTATGTATTCTCTTACATGATATTCATAGTAGTGATTTTCTAATGTTCGTAGTAGTGATTTTCTCTAGAAAGGACCTAAGTGTCCTCTATATAGACATGGTGTCTAGTTTTCACCAAATACTTTTCCATGGTTGAATTGTGAACATGTTCATTCTTGATGTCAACTCCATGTTCCTTTATCCTAGTTTTAAAAGATCTCCACGATTCTCCAATATAGCACATACCACAATAGAAAGAAATGTTTTAGACGGATTTATGTTGGTGACTATCCATGCTATATTTAACAAACTTCATTGTTTGTTTCACAATTGTGAAGGGCTTGAATGAGACTGTAATGTATTTATTTTTTAGTACCTTAGCAATCTTATCAATTACACCTTGGATATATGGAAGGTAAGTCTTATTAACATTATTGTTCAGTGGTTGGTTGTTTTGGTGGGATTGTAACCTTGTTCCCATCTTCTTAAGGATATTTTTGGTGATCTTGTCCTTTAATATCTAATGCTTCTAAATACTTTTACCATGTGGTTTTTTTCTTGTTCAAAATTCTCCATATAAGATATTCTCATTTCTCTTATGGCTCGAGTTCTTAATATTCCAAGCTTCTACAAAGGGTGTTGGTGAGAGTTAGTATGCAAGTAGCTCTCAGTGTGGGTTTTATTTTATAAGGCCTAATGCCTATTGGTTCCATCTTGTCTTCTAATCACCAATACATATTGAAAGGAAATGCTCATATTGTTTTCTAGCTCTATAAGAAATTAAATGTCATGTAAGATTCCATTAAGGTGAACAAGAAACTTTTTAAGATCCTCTTCTGTGGGGCAACTTCATGTTGGTATCATCTACATAGATTTTCCATCTTGTTGGCTTTAGGGAGTAGGAATCTAGGGCTCTTCTTGCAAACATCTCCATGTAAAGGTTGGCCACAATGAGAGAGACTGAGACCCCATTTCCACCCACTTATCTACTTGTAGTAATCATCTTGGAAACTCAAAAATGTAGAACATAGACAAATCTCTACGAGTCTAGTTGTATCAGGATCAATGACCTCATTGACAACTTGAATGGTTTGCTTAAAGGATTTTTTGTGAAAATTTGAACAACATTAAAGTTTATTATCAAGTTGTTTAGTTCATCTCTTTCTTCCTTGATGAATGGTTCACAAAATTACAAAAGTCTAAACATAGATTCGTTGTTATCAACCATATGGCCCAATCCCTTGGCAACAAACATGCATAGAGAGCTAATCATGTTAAAAATTGACTTAAGTGGTACCACTTCTTTGTGTATTTTAAGAAAATCATAGGTCCTTCAAGTGATCTTGAAACTTAAATTTATCTGGTCTTTCTTACCTTTTTGTCTATATATTCCTATTGCTATTAATTTTTAGTAATTATTTTTATTTACTTACTATAATTTTCATTTTTTATATACTTTTAATTCATTTAACCCTTATATTTATATCCTTATTAGCATTATTGTTAATATATTATCTTTATTTTAAAAATACTTGTATTTATTATTTTAAAATATTCAAAATCTTGTATGCATACTATCATAAATTCCTAGTTATCATACTTTTGATTATTATTTTTTATTTCTTACTTTAGTAAATATTATTTTATTATTTTATTTTTAAATACTTGTATTTATTACTTTAAATATCAATATAATGGTATGCATACTCTTATTAAAATTTTATTTATTCATACCTTTATATTCTTTTATTACTATTCTTTATTCGTAATATTATTTATATTATATTATTTTGTATTATTGGTTTTTTTTTAATATAATTAATATATTTTATTATTAATTTTAATAGTATTGTTATGTTATTAGGATAAATTGATGTTAAAAGGATCACATTTTTTAAAATGCAAATTTTCTTTAGAATGAAAAACTTGAAAAAGGTTTGCACCTCGATAGTTTTCATATCTATTTTTTTTTTAATAACAATGAGTACTCATTATATTAAATTGCGCCTGGTCGCAACAAAATACACAGGTGAGTTACATTTGAATTTTCGCATGGGCTTCAATTTTTCCATTTCCAGCCTGATTAGCAAAGTCCAAATGTTTGTAATCACTACAAAAAGATACAACTAGTGTAGTATACTTATTTATCTTACTAGTAGATATTCGAAAAAATTGAGACAATAGGATTACACAAAAAAAAAAATGAGACATTGCAAGTTGAAGTTAAGCATTAGTATCAGTCAGGCAATTTAAATCAATGCTCGAATTCTGAACTTCAGAAGGGTTGCTCTGTTCTTCCAGAGGAGAACCCGACTTTGATATCTGAAGTTGAAGGTCTTCGGTCATGGTGTGCAATGCTCCAACCTCATCCTCAAGCTTAGCAACCTACCTACCTTTGGCATCAATAGTCTCTGAATTTTTGTCAGTTGCCACCCTCTAATGATACATCAATTCTTTTATGTCTAAGAGCTCCACTTTGATTTTTGTGAGCTCTTATGTACACTACACACACACATCTAGATTTGAGGAGGATAGAAAACTCCGTTGACAACCCATTGCTTGGCACAATGCCTCCTTCTTCGTCACCCATCCAATTTGAAGGTGTTTACTTCACCATGAACCTTAAGCCATCCTCTCAAAAATCCACTGAATTACGAGACAGGACCGAGAGGCAGTGCACCGATATGGTTCTTCCTAAGTTAACCTCCACTGAGCCTGCAAGGGCAAGTTGGAGCACTGATAAAAAGGGAGGACGCGGACCTAGTCCCAGACAAAAACTGCAGTCACAGATTTGAGAGAGGTTTCTAAGTTCTTCTCACTAGGCGAATGGAACCCAATCCAACCCAAAATGAAATTCATAAGCAGAATCAGAGGGGACAAAGAACTCATCTGCAGTTTATAACGGTGGCCTTGTAGACACAAACCTGAGCCACCAGGATCCTAATATGGCATCATCATTTCCCTGGGTGGAGAGAGAGAGTGGCCATTAGTTGCAGACGGGAGCTCGATCAATTAGGTTGTCTAGTTTGGGCCATAAAGAGTAAATGCAGCACGTGGGGAGAGAGGGCTCGCATGGTATCAACTTTGCATACCTGCAATGAACCTTGAAACCAACATGAAGACTCCCACGCTTAATTGCAAACTCAACTCAAATGGCATCACGTGGAGGGGATAATGGAGGCTGCTTGGCAGGAGAGTGGGGAGGTGTGTCATCACACCAATGAATGGAGAAGGACGATGATAAATCATGTTTCATACGTTTGGGGAGTGACGGGGAATGACAAGGGCCACTAAAATATTCCATATGTGCCAAGGATAATGGAGTGAATGGAGGGGGCTAATCATGGTGAAGGTTTAGCGTATAGGGAAAAGACTAGAGGCTCCATTTATTTCCAGATTTCCTTCAAATAATCGACATGATTTTTTTGCCATCAAATATACCTCTAAATTAAGGTTTCAGAGGATGTGTCAGGCTTGTGATCTTTCAAAGGAAGGAAGAATGCTTTGAACAGGAAGAAGAGTCTGGGTTAGGTGATTGTCTTGGGCAAGGGAAGAGGTTCTTAGATGTCTAATAATCAGATAGGAGTAACCCAGGATTGTGATGTTTTTAACTTCCCTCTTCTTGGCTAGAAGGAGTCCCATATACAAGTTGAAAACTTATGCTTGATTGTTGGTCTTGATGCCAAGTCGCCATGCATATTTATCCACTATTATTCCATCGGGATTAAAGAGAATCCATCCCCCTCATGCCACCCCTTCTTGGCATCCATCTTTGCACTTGATAGATCTAGAATTAACATGGATCTATACTTATTTTAGACACACACGCACACCATGTGTCAACTCAATGTTGAGCATGGAAAGAATTATATATTTTCTTCCTTTTGAACAACACACTAATAAAACATTTTAATTTTTTATTGTCATTTATTTTATATAATATGTTCATAGCTAACAATGAAATCATGTATTTATGACTCACATTGTCCACATTAAAATGTAAATGAATTATACTTCTCATCCTTCATACAGACCGTAATATCAATATTATTTTTAAATGACATGTGTCAAATCCATATTGAGTAGTGAATGAATGATATATATTTATATAAAGTTGTAAAATTAATGTGAAAATTGAAGTATTGAAAGACTTTTTTGTTATTATTTAATTTGTTAATGCAAGCATTGTTTTGTTATTTTTATATGTAAAGTTTTGAAATAACATCTCCCCATACTAATTGTAAAGAGTCCCTCAACACAAATAATAATAATAATAATAATAATATTGTATTATACTATTACATTTATTAATATATTTTATCTTGTAGTCTAATTAGTAGAAGAAATGACCATTTTCCTCCCTATACTAATTGTAGAGAATTCCACTCAACCCAAAGAATAATAATAATAATAATTTCAATAACTTTGTTTTATTATACTATTGGATTGGTTAATATATTTTTATAACATACTTTAACTAATAAATAAAATGACCATCACTTTCTTTTTGTCAATTTCATTCAAAAATGAGTAAAGATACTTAGGAATCATAGTTTAAGTTGTTTAATTTGCAAACTTTGAGTGCCTAAAGAGTTGTTTAGGGTGTTGAATCTATTTATGTATTCAAATGTGCATATTAAATAACAAGAAATCATAGTCTTATTCAAAATTGTATTGTTAGATTCTAATCAAAAAAGCATTATACCTAATAATTAAACATATTGCATTGCCCCAAGGGATAGTTCAATTGGTCAAATTCTCGTTGCTAAGTACTTCACTTATTAGGAGGTCATAGAGGAAATTAGGTCATGAAGTCAAATCTCCTGGATGTCCTTGGAGTTAGGCTTTGCTAATTTAACCACCTTATTAGTTTTCATATTATTGTAAAGGAGATATTATTGTATAGGAGGTCATCGGCCTTTTTCCATGTTTATGCGTTATTCATCTGTTACTAGCAATTGCCCCAAAAGGTGTAAAGAGAGGCCGATAGAAATGTTAAATTGAAAGAATTGTATTTTGGTTCAAAATAATAAATATTATAATAATTCAATCATTCAAAGTAAACCTAGTCAATAAATTGCCCAAAAAAATAAATAAATAAAAATCCTTAATCAAAATTATACAAATTATTATTCTTCGTTTCTACCATTCCATTACAGCTCTACCACACATATAAATATACGCAAAGTAAAGTATTGAAACATGAATATATTTTCATAATAACTTTTAGTTATGAAAATCCATTTCAAAACCCATTGTAAACCATTCCATTACAGCGTTGTCACATATCATAACCCATCCCATCGTATACCATTCCATTACAGCTCTGCCACATATATAAAGATACACAAAGTGAAGTGTTGAAACTGCCGAGTATTATCACAACTCTAACTGACTTAGTTATCATCTTGAAGTTTGGTCCCTCAACGCTTCGGAAAACGAGGCACAGATGGGTAGGGTTTATGGGTCTCTAACACGCCAAATTTGGTGTGGTGGTGATTTCCAAAAAGATTATAAAAAAAAGTAAGAGGAAATCAAAACGGGTGCTTACTAAACTGATCTCCTTGCCGATAACCTCTCGGTCATCTTTGGCAAGTAATCACCCTGTGCAAATGTGGTGACAATGCAGCAATACTATCTTTGGTCACAGAATATCGGTTTCCCGGTGTTCAAGGTGGCGATGGATTGTCGCTCTCCTTAGTGCAAGGGAGGAGAATACGAAAACGACAATCGTGGATCAACAAGAGTGGCGGCGTAATGAGGAGGTTCAATTTAAAAAAATGAAAATTAACGTAGACTGACGTTCATGATTCCAGTGTTTGCGTACCATTGGTACAGGCTATCCTTATTGCACTTCTAGTTTCTTATTTATTCTCATTTTGTTCTTATTTATTATGGTTTTGTTTGTTCATGAATCTACACTTAGAAGGGTAATATCTTGTACAGGAGTGATTCACTGTTTGGAGAAAGTTTCACAAGATTATTTGTTGAAGGAAGGTTTCAAATTTTTTTTAGAGCATTCCCGGATTTGGATTATGGCAACTGCAGAATAAATCGCATTATTATAGTGCACAGGTCTACAACTGCGCAAAATCCATGGGAATTAACCTCATACAATCCACCCATAACCAGTTTGACCAAAGTTTTTGACAAACAGATCAAACAATAACCTGTTGGATTTAGAGACGTCTAATTACAATAATTAGGTTGGACATGCGTGCATTATGATTATGATATCAAATACTGTCAGCAAGATTACATTTATGTAATGATTAAATATGCCAAATAATGTGATTAATTAAGTTATGGCATTAAACGTATTTAAATAAGGATTTGGATACAAATACATATAGAATAATGTTAATCAATTATAATTGTTAATGGACCAATTATAATTGATTGAAATAATAGCAGTAATAAATATGGATAGCCAAATTTCGGCTGCCCTAGGATTGGGGCTGAAATTTAGCTGTCAATTGACAGCCAAATTTCGGCTGCCCTAGGATTGGGGACTGCTATAAAAGGGTTGAGTCTCCAAGGCTTGCAATCACTCAGAAATCAGTCTGCTCCATTGAAGACTTGATACTCCATCAAGGATAGCCAGAGTATCAAGGATAGCCAGAGAAAAGGATTGCAAGCTCTTGGAAGGATTCAAGAGCCAACAACTCAAGTCAAGAACAGGAGCTTTAGAAGATGGAAAGTAAGTTCCGCTGTGCTTTATTTTCAATTTCTTACAAAAGAGTAGATCTTGGTTAGGGTTTAAATAAATTAGGAAAACCCACAAATTAAATTTAACAATTGGTATCGGAGCCACCCTTATGTAAGAATTGCAGTTTGATTCGGTTTTAATTACAGTTCCTCTATCTGATAAGGCTTCTGATTAGTAAGTCATTGATGCGTCTGAGTAGGGTTTTTTTTTTTTTCTGTCATCCTGACTAGGACGATCCGAGGCCTTTAGAATTTATATTTGATTACGTTTGTACTGATGGCATTTGTGCCTGTGAATAGTTCTTGGTTGTCGGCCAGCGATGCGAAACCCATTACATGTGTGCATGCGTGTATCTGAGCAGAATTTCCTGCACTCCTGATCATACTGATCAGGACGATCCGTGGCCTCCTTGATTGTTATTTGATCTGATGCTTGTTCTTTATGGAAACAAACTGTGTACCCATAAATAATAAGCATCGTGGTGATTAAATGTGAAAACCTATATTCAATGAGACTCAGCATGTGATGTTTGTAACCCTGGATCTATTAAGCCTTGTGGCTGATAAAAATACAAGTGGATGGCTAGAGGTGCAAACCTTGACCTTTTTTTTCACCATCATGTACTATTTAGTAAACATTGAGGTTTGCACCTTGCCTGCGTTGACCCCTTAACTCAATAGATTCAAGCTTAGATGCATTTATGGTAGTTTATAGTATTTTTTGACCCTCGTAATTGAAAATGTAGAGTTTGGTTTTTTATTTTTGGTCATTCATTTAATTTTAGTAGTTTTATACATCCTCATTCTGAGCAGGAGTTCAGTGATGGGAACTACAACATGAAACTGTTATTTTCACCATATTGATTTATTAACAGGTGTATTGTTTTTCATGTTATGGAAATGGAAAGTTGCTGATGAAGGGCAAGGTTAAAAGCCTACGTATGTATTTGTTGTGTACAATCAAAGGACTTAATTGACCCAGTAAGACTGTAATTAACAGGAACTCATAACAAACTAAACGTTAATTTATATAGAGGCCTTGTGACTCAGTGGGAGTTGAAGAGGCAGTCTTATATATATTCTGTTCTCAGCCTTTGAAATGTCAGATGTAAAGATTGTTTTATTTTTCTGTTAATGGAAAAGATTTTTACACGGAATTTGTCCATTCTGGGCTGTAAGTATATCGCTTCTCTAAGTGCAACGAAGAATTGTGAATATAATCAGAGATTTGTATAATATATTAGATGTTTAGTTTGTAATATGGATGTAATGAAAGTTTGCTAACTCTCAGCAAAGAGAATTAAACATTTGCAATTAAATTTGAGATTCGCTACAATTAACTTTAGAATTAAGAGCAGATTAAAATTTAACTACCCTTGTATAGCGAAATTCTAACATGAGAGAAATATATTTACCCAGTGATTGAGATTCGGTGAATTTTGAATTTTAAGAAAGCTCACCGAATGCAGTGACTATGGGTTGCTCTATTTTTTTAAGGTTCTCCAAATATATCTCACAATAATGCTAATTATGGCATAAAAAATTTGTATTAACGTTAATTACTGATATAATACCAAATTCGGATTTTATCACAATAATGCTAATTATGGCATAAAATTTGTATTAACGTTAATTATTGATATAATACTAAATTCGGATTTTATCACACTGATGCTAATCATGGCAACCATAAATAAATTATTTAGTATTCTCTAAATAAATTATTGAAGCATTTCTAAAAGGTAATGATTGTAGAAATTGCTAAAGTTTTACTAATTTTGGAATCTAACTAAAGGCGTTTTTTAAATATACATGTGTTGTTTTCACATGAGTCAAGCATTGATGTTCGCAAACGAACCGCTCTCTGTAAGACGATTGTAAAGATGACTCATGACAAGTTAAAATGACGTGCTGACAATGGATGTGGGTGTTAACTTTCCCAAAGGAGGGTTGGCGCCTGCTAAGTTGTTTGGTGCATAAGGGTAGTGTATGAAAATTAGTTGCAACACACATGGAGTAGCGATGGTCGTTAGTTCATGGATATGTTAGTCTGACCCAAAGGTAGATTGACAAAAGGTTGCATGTTTGTACTTTATTCACTACACCAAAATGCCTGAAGGTAATGATTGCACCCAAAGGTGTTTCATTATTGAATGGTGTTTTGGCTAAAGTTTTTATGGAGCAAATAGTTTTACACATGCCTTTAGATAGATTTTAGAATTATGATTAAGAATCAAATCGTGACGCATCATATCTAAATTATTTCCTTGTTCTTGAATTTTTTTTTCAGATCTAAACATAATGTCAAGTCTAAGTCAGATTAAGCCCCTCATGGGGAACAATTTCAAACCTCTTGCTTTAGTTTGTTCTGAAGTTAATTTAAGTTATGTACCTAGATATACCTGGTGGATAGATTCAGGTGCAACAACTAACATCAGTATGTCGATACAGGGTTGCCTAAGCCATCGCAAGCCAAGTGAGGCAGAGCGCTACGTTTACGTAGGAAATGGCAATAAAGTAGAAGTGGAAAGCATAGGAAAATTTAGATTATTATGTAAGACAGGATTTTATTTAAGTTTTGATGCTTTAGTGGTTCCATCTTTTAGAAGGAACCTAATTTCTGTATCTTATTTGGACAAAAAAGGTTATGTATGTTCATTTGGTAATGGAAATTTCAGTTTGTGTCGAGATTCTAAGCTTCTTGCTTCTGGTATCCTATCATCTTATGATAATCTTTATTTTCTAGATATAGACACTTCACATTCAGAGGCACTGCATATAGATAATAGAAAACGTAAATTAACTTGCGAGAAATCTGCAACATTATGGCACAAGCGATTAGGACATATCTCTATGAAAATGATAGAACGTCTTGTGTCTAATGATATTCTCCAACCTTTAGATTTTACAAACTTAAGTGATTGTGTAAATTGTATAAAGGGAAAACAAACTAATAAACGTAAGTATGATGCAAAAAAGATGTAATGATGTCTTAGAATTGATTCATACGGATATCTGTGGTCCTTTTCCAAAGGCTACAAGAAATGGTGACCGTTACTTTATCACATTCATAGATGATTATTCAAGATATGGTCATATTTACCTAATAAAAGAAAAG
>APFE031709115.1:159327-172227 GCA_000404065.3 Pinus taeda
GCTCTCTTTTCGTCCTGCTAAAAATTAAAATATCATCCAGATAGACTATCACGAATTTTCCAATAAATTCCTTTAACATTTCGTTCATCAGTCTCATAAAGGTACTTGGAGCGTTACTCAATCCAAACGGCATAACCAGCGATTCGTACAGTCCTTCGTTGGTCTTGAAGGCTGTCTTCCATTCGTCTCCTTCTCTAATTCTGATCTGATGATACCCACTTTTCAGATTGATTTTTGTAAAATATGCTACCCCACTAAGGCAGTCCATCATGTCATCCATCCTAGGCAAGGGAAACCTGTATCGGATGGTGATCTTGTTTATAGACCCCGAATCTGTACACATTCACCACTCTCCACCCTTCTTAGGCGCAAGGACTGTAGGTACTGCACGGGGGCTTAAACTCTCTCTGATCAGTCCCTTAACTAACAACTCCTGCACTTGTTTGCGTACTTCTTCATTGTCCTTTGGACTCATTCTATACGCTGCCTTGTTCGGTAAGCTTGCTCCTGGTATAAAATCAATGTGATGGCTGATGCTCCTTTTAGGAGGCAATTTGTCAGGTAACTCATCAGCCGCAATGTCTTGAAATTCTTCTAACAGCTCTTGTACTTCCCTAGGCAATTATGTTTTCTCTAGGTTCAGTAATACTGGCTTCATCCTCCTCACAACTGCAAAATTAATTTCAGTTTCATCAATCTGCTTTATGAACTGTTTTCCTCCCATTAATAACGCCTTTGTTCCACTTGATTCTGCTGAATCTTCCTCTTTGATGGGTACGAGTGTGTGTTTGACCCCATCCTTCGTAAACTTATAACAATTTTTTTTCCCATCGTGTGTCACCTTCCTGTCATACTGCCATGGTCTTCCGAGCAGTATGTGGCACACGTCCATGGGCATAATATCGCAGACCACTGTATCGTGGTACTTGCCAATGCGAAACTCTACCTCGCATTGTTCGTCAACCAACAGCTAGTGGCCTTTTTGCAACCACGACACCTTGTAAGGTGTGGGGTGCTTCAGCCGCTTCAACCCCAGTTTTTCCACCATCTCAGTGGCAACCAAGTTATCCGTACTCCCACTATCTATTATCACCTTGCAGCATTTCCCATGCGATTTACAGACTGTCTGAAACAGTGACTTCCACTGTGTTGGTTCAGCCACTTCCTTGGTTGGCTTTAACAACACTTTATTCAAAAGCAATGCTTCTCCCGTTTCTGCCATATCTTCCACTTCCTGTGGTTGCGCTTCAGCTTCTTCAGGCTGAATCATAAATGTTCCTCTCTGACCTATCTGCTCAACTTCTGGGCATTCAAAGGATCGATGTCCCCATTTTTGACACCTGTAGCACTGGAAACTAGTTCCCCTTCCGCGGCCATTCCCTCGTCCTCGCTGATATGACTGACCTCCTCTGGTGCTGTCTCCTTTGTCTGCTGTCCCTGAAGTTTTTGAGCTGCTGCCTTCTTCACTGTTCGCAGCACTCTTTCCTCTTCCGTAGGACTGTTCTCGTCCTCTACCATTCCCTCTCCCTCTCCAGTTATTCTGCTTCCTATTAATTTTCTCCTCAGCCTTCACAGCACTCTGAAAGGCTTCTTCAATACTTCGTGGAGAAAGAATGCTAATTTCATCCAGGATCTCCATCCTCAAACCGTTGACATACCTCGCTGTCTTTTCTGGAGTCTCATCTATATAACCGGCACGTAGATTTACCCGGTAGAACTCTTCCGTGTACTCTTTGACAGTCATACCCTTCTGTCTCAAATTCTGCACTCGCCGACATAGTTCAACCTGGTAATCTTTCGGCAGAAATCTGCCCTTCAGTTTCGCTACCATCCTTGACCATTTTCGTATGGGTAATTTGTTCAGTCTCTTTCTGTCTGCTTGGAAATTATCCCACCACAAGAGGGCATGTCCCTTCAACTTAGTAGCAACGAACTTGACTCTCTTATCCTCCTTAACTTCCTCATTCTCGAAATATTTATCTAGTTCACTTATCCAATCTAGTAGGATATCAGCAGACAGATTGCCATCGTAATTTGAAATTTCTATTATTGGTTTGCTGCTGGCCAATAAGATTGAACACAGCAGTCTCAATTCTAGAGCTTCTTCATCAGACCCGTCCGCAGCAGCTACTGCTTCTTCCTCACTGTCATCTCCCAGTTCCGGGTCTCTTCGTCTACCCGCTTCCACTGCTTCCAAGCGAGTTATAAGAACTCTAATCTGTTCTCTTAATCCTTCATCCACTCCCCTACGTGCACCTCTTCCACGCCCTCGTCTTGGCGCTTGTCCTTCTGCCATCTTCCTCTAAATAATAATAATAATAAAAAAAACTGCTCTGATACCAATTGATGTGGCCAGCCCACGTGGTCCCACGCCAGCACAATCCTTCGCGGTCCTTAGCTGATATTCGGGTTTTGAATATGGTTTGATTTGCAATTGAATGCGGTAGGTGATTATCAATCAACCCACGGTACTTACCTGTCCTCGTTGCGACAACTGTCCTCCTCGAAGCTGCCGAACCCTAATCTCACTTACTCCCTTTTCACTTTGTCAATTCGCGCTCATTTGGTCATTTTCACCTCGTCGTTTCGCTGCTCTGTGGTTTTGTTCTGATGCTCGGCTCCGTCTCTGGCTGCTCTCTGCCTGTGGTGATACACTGTCAAGTTTCTGATGGTTTATTGGCTAAACGATGTGGTTTTATACTATATTCTCGTCCGTGTATTCGGTTCAGGCTTTACTGGTAAGTTGTGGCTCTTTTACTTAGCATTCTGTTGGTTCTTCCTGACTATGCTCAGTCGACTGCTTCTACTTCTGTATTTACTGTTTGTCTCAGTCAATGGCACTATAATTTTGTGGTGAAATGCTGGTGTTGAGGGTTTCTGGTTTGCCCAGTTGACAATGTGCAGTTCGTTGGTCTGCAACCTGGAATTCTCCGGCGCTCGGCTCTGTGCTCAGGTAATTTCACTTGTTCCCTGCTATAGTTCCTTGTTTGCTATTCGAGCTGTGTCTAACAATACTCTGCCCCTTCGTGGTCAGGGTTTCACTTCATCTCGGTGAGTTGTGGACTCGGTTCACTTTCAGGTATGGCTCTCCCCTTTGGCCATACACAGCTTCACTTCTTGCTAATTCGTTTTTGGCTTTACGGCTTCGTTTCTGGTTCGAGGGTTTTATTTAGGTAACAAACCCTAACTTGACTCCTTTGTAATGGTTGCAGGTGACCGGTTCCGTGGCTCTCGCAAAGATTTCGGTCGATGTTTCTCCCGGTTAGCTCTGTTCTTATCTTGGTTGATTTCGTGGCTCTTTGTTTTGGTTGTGTCTGCTCGTGTCTGTAGTCTGTACACTTGAATGTTTCCGTGGCTCCCTGTCCTTACTGTAGTTATCTGCGTCTGTATGATTAATAGCTGTAGCGTTTAATGTTTTGGGTTGCTCCAACCCGTAGCCGTAGTGTAGAGGTTTGCTATAGGTTCTGTTAGTTGATGGTTCGGTTCATCGAACCCTCGTCGCACAGTTCATTCATGTAATTTTAAATTCTACGAGCCTGCCATGTATTATACAGTGATATGTAATCTATGATTAAATTTTGATGTTGTTACTTACCGGTTTCGACTGTGGGTCGTTGTGTTCTTCGACACTGTTCGCTTCTTTCCGCCTGTTGCTCACTCTCGGTCTTGGCTTATCTTTAGACTTGTGGTATTTGGAATATCGGTCACTGTATTTTCCTGCAACGATATTGGATATGCAATAATATATATATGTGAACTCTTTTGTGAGTCTCTGTCACTGTGTTTGCCTGCAACGAATTAATTTTACAGAAATCTATATAGAAATTGCTAATACAGAGGACTTATGTATTTCATTCATACATCTATTTGTGCACAGAATTTAGATGAAGGGAATTTGATATATATTTCTCTAATTCTCTTTTTCAATTGCTTAGCTGCTGAACCCCTCTGGGTTATTTTGTCTGTCTTTTTATACAATAGTTACAGGCAGTTAGATAACTGCAGATAGTTATTCCTTACAGTTTGTCAAATAGTTATTCTATTACAGTTTGCCTGGCAGTTACTAAAAACTTACTTTACCTGTCTATTCGTTTGCTTACTTTGTCATCTTTGTTCCACAAGGGTTTGCCGTTTACATTGCTCATTGATATTAATCTAATTCTAACAACTATAATTAAAACCTGTTGCTACAGTAAAGTAAAAATAAATAAAAATTAACTAACAAAATCTATTGTTGTAGTTGACTTTGGAAGAAATTAAATAAAAATGTAAGAACTCTGACAGACTTGCTATCCTTTTGTCGAACTATTCATATTTCCCAATCTTCTTCAGAAACTTTGTCCGCCCTTTCTCGGTCTTCACCCTGTCGACCAGATGCTCCTGCATCAGTTTTATTCATGTTTCTATAGTAACATTAAGGATTGTTATTTCCTACATGAATTCTAAAGAATTTTTTAATTCTTTTGTGATTGTTATGGAAGGGTGAAATTTCATATTGTTTAATGTGTTTAAATCCATTTAATTTGCCTAAGCATAAGCAATGGTAAATCTTTGTTGTTGAATGTATTCTTGTATTACAACATTTTGTAATAATAGGCCCTGTGATGTGAAATTGCTTGCAAGGAGCATGTACTATTTTGATGTGTATATTACGTTGTTTGGGATGGGTGAATCCCATACAAGTTCAGGGTAGATGGCTTGGGTGAAGCGTCGAGAGAGCTTAACAAAGTCACATATATGCTTATGTATTCAAGCAGTGAGTTTGGGAAGGATTACCTTGAATCTAAGATGTCAGAAATTCCACAATAACCACTTTTGATTGCCAACATTTCGAGTCTATACCAAGGATGAACTTATCAACTAAGTGTTGCAAGATACACACACACACATATGTATATATACATGATACATCGTCGAGGGCAAGTGATTTCATGGTTCAAGGTCAAGCACGCTCATTAAATCATAGCATGAAATGTTAAGAAATTCAGCCAAGGGGTTGAGTGTGACCTAGGACGTGATTACATGTTCAGGAGGATAATGGGGAGGCTTCTGCGGCAAGAAGGTTGACTGGGCAACCTTGGCCATGTCACATGTCATGGTTGCATGGTCAAGAGGTTGGTGTGGCAATCGCGAGGCCTATCACATGTCATGGTTATGTGGTCAAGAGTTTGATGTGGTGACCGCAGGGTTTGCCGCATGTCTGCCTTACCCTGGAGCACTGGGAGGTGACATGGTTTTGGGAAGGGTAGAATGTTAACTGAGAGCACCCCGCACCCCCCCTCTCCAAAATTTATGGGGAAATCCCTCCTCATGTTATCGATTTATCTTGGTCGATGGACTGTAGTTTGATCTTGAGCGTGGAAATCATGAATGGAACACAGTTAAGGGATCCCCTCCTATCAATGAGAAAAGGTTGGGGTCCTCATTTTAATTAGCATCATCAATATGTCCATCAAGTAAGGACCATTGATTGGTGAGGTGACAATGCCACATGTAATGTTGCAGTGACATGGAAATTGGATAGCCTGGTAAAATGTGTTCAGTATAATGGACATAACAATGAGCAGTTATGGCTCATTTCCATGTCATTTTTTAATTTCGCTTGGTGGATGCGCAATATGGTTGTTTTCTAATACAAATTCATTTCAACTGAAGTGGTAGATGAGATGATTGAAAAGTTCGAAATGGGATTTAAATGTGTTCCAAAAAGGAAGAAAACTAGGGTGCCCATTATGCCAACTCTAGACTATGATGTCCCTTAGGGATTTTTGGATGGGGCCAGCCAAGGCCATCCCTTAAAATGTGGAGTTTTGTAAAGCACAATCATTATTAACATATCAAATATACACTTGACTATGGATCTAATTCCAAGCCATAATTCTTTGTGATATTTACATTGATCCACTTCATAATATCCCATGGATACAACCATCTTCACATGGCAGGGGATTCCCAAGTCATCATAGATTAGGTTGCACATAACTCCAAAGTGGAATGTGGCCCACATCCATTTTTTATTGTCTCATATTCACAATTTATTCAAGATTTGGTTTGGCCACCCTTCTTTCATATCCTCTAGCAATTGAACTATCACGCTAACAAACTATCAAAAAAGGCTCTTATGCATGATCTTTGCTACTCACATGATTTAACAAGTGGAGAAGAGGGCCATGCATCTCGCCCGGCTCAAGTTGGTTCTCTCATTAATCCCTCTTCACTCCCAAGCCAAGAAGAGCCTTATGTATCAGATACCCAACTTGAACAAACTGGTGGTTTTAGCGATTCCCATTTTACCGCAAATATATTCACTCATGCCTCTGGTGATTATCCTACGTATCCGTCTGTTGATCCTACGAAGCCACCAGAATTTGCTAACCCACCTTTCAAACGTTTAGGGATCCATCAGGAAGTTGAGGCACTTCATCTTCCGCTGATGGTTATGTCAGGTTCTCATGTTCTTGATGAGACCCCTAACCCAAGTCGAATTAGGATTTTTTATATTAGGGTTTTTGCACATCACGCTCCTCACAGCATCATCTCGTCGAATGTGAGCTCATCTTGGAAACCCTCTGATTCAAGCAATGTCTCTCTGAGCAAATATTTCCATCACCTTTCAACTGATGTGCATCAACCTCTATATCTTAATGTGTTTGCTAGAGGGAGTGCTCTGGCCATTTTCTCGAATCTTTTTTATTGTCTCCCAGCCAATATAGTCTGTCAAAATACACAATAAAATGATGTCGCACAATCTCCTATATGGGAAGGTACCAATCGCCTAATCTCCCCTCTCCTTGGAACTCTTTTGGTTGGTTCGGTTCATTCTTTGGAATCTAAAGAATCTCATTTATCGAGCTTCCAATCTATCAATATTTAGACAGTGGATCCAATCCAAAATATTTTCATTGATAGTTGTCTGGTCACAACCAACAATAACCATATGCACTCACATACAAACCTTACAAAGCTACAAATATTTTATGGTGTTTCATTTGAAGGTTCAGAGGTTGACCCGGACAATGAGGCACTTCATCTTTTGTTGATGGTTATGTCAATTCCTCACGTCCTTGACAAAGTCTATCAACAATTTCAAACTAGGGCTTCTGAAATTAGGGTTTCTATGTTTGAATCCTCAGATACCGCAGTTACACCCGACAGAGGCTCATATTTTCAGGGTTATCAAGTTGATCATCCTCTACATCATGATAGGGTTGTTGATCGGATCAATCTAGTAGATTCCTTTACTAGCTTCCAAGATCTTGCCTTACTTGCATTGGATTTATGGTTAAGCATAAACGAATGTATGTTAAGGCTGGATGACTATAAATTTCACATTTGTGGTTCAGTTTACTAGGATTGCATTGCAGTTCACCTTGAAAGGTCTTCCCTAACACATTTCCCTGTAGGTGGACGAGATGTTCTTTCTGTTGTGCATGCTTTACAGGTAAGCATGTTATGTTTTGCACAACTCTTTCCACACATTCTAATGGTTGTGATATTTGTTCTTGCAGGTTGGGAATTGTTGTAGTGGCTGCATTAGAAGTTTGATTTCACATAACCCGACCTATGCTTTGGTTAAACTAGGATTCAGGGTTTTAGACTAGTTAGGTTTTAATTTTTCTTATTAGTTCGTTGATTAGAGTTTGTTTTATGATTTAAAATTTTCATGCTTCATTTCCTCTACTATTGGTAGTTAGCTCCCTACATATTATTTTTTCACTCATGTCCTTGCATTTGTTTATTGTTGCATGGAGTTCATGAAATCTCTGCATATGCATTGCAATGGTCCTTTAATTCCAATTGGTTGATATCTTCTGCCAATAGCATTACATTGCATCATTAGCGTTGTCTGTTGCATTGCATCATACACTTTCCTTCTCACTTAGCACACACTCATCTTTGACCTAGCCTGGAAATTTCCTCCATGTTGCATGCCACTACATGAGCCTTCATGAACCTGAAGTTTTCAAACCAGTGGTGCCATGAATAGCTTTCTCACACCTTTTTCTCTCACTCCAAAGTGCATTATTTTGTCCTCTTAGTAGCTACTCGAAAGCCCTAGGAGAGTTTCCTGGTCACCTTAACCCTAAGACCAAAACCATAGCCCTAATGATGGTGTGAAGTTGTGATGGTTACACCGATGAGTAGCCTCTCTTGGAACCAGTCATCAAAGTTTGCTCTTGGAGGTATCTCCTACGAGTCTAATTTATTAACAGGGAAGATAAGAACAAATTACTCATGGGGAACCCTAATCATTTTTAATGACCTATACACATAACCTGAACCTAGTGCTCAGCATGGTCTTGATTGTTTCAATGACTTGTGTTCTTGTTCACTTGCTGACTAGAAATGAGATGTGAGAGCTTGGCATGAGGGAAAACCTAAATTAGGATATCTCTTAGTTTCTGTCAAACAAGAAACAACCTTTCTTGCTCGTAAAATAAGTCAAGATCCCTCATCCACCCTAGCGCAATGAATGCCCAGAAATAAGTGCAAATGCACACTTAAATGAAAATGAAACCAAATAAAGGGTAAAGGATCGAGAAAGGCTTCCTGCACAGAGAGGTAATGCAACGACTCTGTTGGGGTACTGACCAGGCTCATTGGCAGCAGAGCAATGTTTGTGATTTCTTGAAGTGACTCCACCTGGGTACTGTCCAGGCCCGCTGGCAGTGGAGCAACACCATAAACTTACTCCAAAAATTATGAATACAATAAGATATTTGCCTTGTTCTTTCCATCATCATCAACTACCAGCATGTGTGAATTGTTAATTGGGAGTTTACTGACTACCAAGACCTAGCTGAGGCATGAGGGAAGGCATATCTGCAAAGGTCGTGGCAATGCAAGAGGTGCCCATAGCATTGGTTCAATATTCCCTTGCATCATTATTCACACTTGGACTACCACAAGGGTGTTGATAGAGATACTGGATTCTACCAATAGTTCGCCAATTGTTGTAGCCGCTACAACACCACCCAAATTTTTGGGAATATTCAAAATTTTGGCTACCCCACCACTCACCCCGAGCTTCTAAGGTTTTTTTATAGGACCCCAACCAGTTTCTCTACCAACAACCTTTCCTATCCAACCCCTTTGGCGTGCCCACTCACGTTTCATACATTGCATCCACTCTTCATGTTTTATCTCAAATGCATGCCTTAGGATCGCATTAGGGTTTCGAAGGTTAATGACTTTATTGATAAGCCAACAGTCTCTCATGATTTTGTACCTCATCTTTGCATGATTCACATCGCAATCAGTAGATGCCCTATATTTGAAAAAACTTACATGCATTTCAATTTTCCTTATGATCGACAACTTTGAGGTTTGGTGAAACCCCAAATGAGAAAAGGTGATCCCCCTCTTTTTTTAACCTAATTCGCATCCCTTTGAGAGTGTGTTTCCATCAACATTGTCGAACATCATGGAAGAAATTGTCGCATGTCATAGGACCCTAGGTTCATGATTGATTCCTCATCTCCACATGCAGATTATGATTTTTATCAAGGCTTTCATTCCCATGGATATTCAAAACCTTAGTGTAGAAATTTTGTAGAATTTTTCGATAAATCAGCTAGCTCTGATACCATGTAGAACTTTTTCTACAAATAAGCTAGCTCTGATACCATGTAGAAATTTCCCACCTGTAGGTAAACCTGGTAATGCAATGTACTAAAGCAAAACACTTGATCTACTTCTACAAACAATTTAGCGGAAGCTTAATTGAACATGAGCAACATCAATAAGAACACATATAAATAATTAGAAGGAAGCAATCACACATAACACAGAAGAATTTACCTAGGGAAAGCACCTGCCTAAAACCCCATCTCTATATTATTATACAAGTGGAAATATAGTCTGGATTACACAAAGCCTTAGCTCGGAAGCTATCCAGCTCTCAGTACAATCCCTTTGCTGCTCATAGACAGTCAAAGGCTTCTCACAAACCTTCTCCTCTGCCCTCCAAGCCTCCTATTTCTATGCACATCTTTTCCTGGGTCCTCCAGCTACAACCTATGTGATTCTCACCTCACACACAACACTGACCTCTCAAATAACTGCACAAACCTGAAGGAGATAAATCCTCATCATGGATGAGCTTCCTTTATAGGAAAAATATTCATCCAACTAATAGTACACTGTCCCTTCTCTGATCTCAACTGGATCTCTCTCTGAACTACCATGCATCATTTATTCATGAGTGAATACTCAGTTATCTGAAATACAGTAGTTACATGCATGCAAGAATTAACTAACTGAACTCTCATTAATTTAAAAAACTATTAAATTAATCTAATTAGACTTGACTCAATTAACTAAGCCAACTAATTACAACTCAATATTACAACTCATCCTTATCTCTTTAACTGATGGATAAATTCCTCAATTAATAGATACACTATTGCATGTCCTCACATAGACTTCAAGTTTGATTTTCCTTAACTAATTAACTCAAGATGAATTAATTAATTAATTTTCAAACTGATGTTAATATCAACTTTGAATTTTACTTCCTATAGATAAACTAGGGATTGCTATAAATAGGAAGGGACCTAGAAATGCTATTTTTAGAACTTTCTGTTTTTAGCAGTTTCACCTCTCACCCAATGTGGCCAATGACCTCACTGACCAAGCTGCTATTTTTAAAAATGTTATTTTTAGACATGCTATTTTTCGCAGGTCTATTTTTAGCACATTTTGAATTTAACATTTCTTGTTGCACATTTTTCAACACTCCCTCTCAACAACAAAGGCTTTCTCTCAAACTCGATCTTCTAACTCTGGAATGTTCTGCATGCAACACATCTACCCAATCCACTTGCTCCAACAACACTTGGAACATAAACACTCCCAACTGACCACTCTGTTGGGCTAGGAACATACTCTGATGTTGAATCCCTACCTGCTACTGACAAGTACTCCCTCTCTAACATCTGTGCTACTGCAACATATCCATGCATCTCGCACCATTACACACCTCTCTGTGCCACCTAGCATTGTGCAAAACACTTGTGCCTCTCGCATTGCTGCAGCCTGCAAGCTATGTGCTATCCTGGGATTCCCTGCACGATCGCTCTCTTTGCCACTCCATCCACATCTATCTCTACCCAACCAGTCAGTTCCTGCTACTCCACATCGGGGATCCTGTAGCAATGTCTCATCCAAGAGGTTGGGTACCTCAAGGATCTTGCCCCCCTCCTTGGGACGATCACTCTACATCGCCCCACCTCCTACTTGGAGGTATGGCTGCATGTGATCCCTCTGCCCACCTGGCTCGAAGTTTCCTCCTATTGGAGGTCTCTGCATGAGTAGATGTCTCTACTCGATCTCCTCTCAGCTTCTCTAGTTGTGGCTACTCCACAACCTCCTGAAGCTGCTGCACCAATCATGGCTCCTCCACAATTGTCTGAGACTTCTTATGGTTTTGCATGTTGAGAGGTAATTTAATTTTCCTCTCAACCACCAAGTAGCTAACCTTTGCCTTGCTACTCAAGCCTTTACATGCAACATGTACCTCAAGTGCATACAGGTTCTTGGCTAGCACACCAATCTATTTCCACTTTCCCGCCATCACAAAATTTTCTAGAAAAGGAGCTGATTTTAAATCAGCGATATCTCCCTCATCCGAACTCCGATTCAGCAGATTTTTTTTTTTTTTGAGTATTTTTCTACAAGGAATCCAAATATGCTATTTAATTCTGAAAATTTTATACATAAATTTTCAGATCTGCTCTGCAAACTCTCGGCCCAAAACTCAAAACTTTGAAAAATCCTCTCAATATATTGTTCTCTCCTTGATCACTTGTGCTCCGATACCATGTAAAAATTTTGTAGAATTTTTCTACAAATCAGCTAGCTCTAATGCCATGTAGAACTTTTTCGACAAATAAGCTAGCTCCGATACCATGTAGAAATTTCCCACCTGTAGGTCAACCTGATAATGCAATGTACTAAAGCAAAACACTTGATCTACTTCTACAAACAATTTAGCGGAAGCTTAATTGAACATGAGCAACATCAATAAGAACACATATAACTGATAAGAAGGAATCAATCACACATAACACAGAAGAATTTACTTGGGGAAAGCACCTGCCTAAAACCCCATCTCTGTATTATCATACAAGTGGAAATATAGTCTGGATTACAGAAAGCCTTAGCTCGAAAGCTATCCAGCTCTCAATACAATCCCTCTGCTGCTCATAGGCAGTGAAAGGCTTCTCACAAACCTTCTCCTCTGCCCTCCAAGCCTCCTATTTCTATACACAGCTTTTCCTGGGTCCTCCAGTTGCAACCTGTGTGATTCTCACCTCACACACAACATTGACCTCTGAAATAACTGCACAAACCTGAAGGAGATAAATCCTCATCATGGATGAGCTTCCTTTATATGAAAAATATTCATCCAACTAATAGTACATTGTCCCTTCTCTGATCTCGACTGGGTCTCTGTCTGAACTACCATGCATCAGTTATCCATGAGTGAATACTCAGTTATCTGAAATACAATAGTTACATGCATGCAAGCATTAACTAAATGAACTCTCATTAATTTAACAAACTGTTGAATTAATCTAACTGAACTTGACTTAGTTAACTGAGCCAACTAATTACAACTCATCGTTATCTCTTTAACTGATGGATAAATTCCTCAATTAATAGATGAATTATTGCATGTCTGTCAAGCGGAATGAGTTATACTTGCGGACAAATCTAACCTTCCTAGGAGTCTAAGACTCTCTAATGACAAACAAACCAAATAAGAGCTATCCTTCTCTAGATACACATCATTTTACAAGAATTCAAATGTTCTCGATCTTACCTTAGGTCCAATGCTTGTTGTAGTAGTCCAGTCTTGTTGATCCGGATGAGCTCCTCCTTCACCTTCAGCCCTGC